>JAGGAR010015995.1:0-108011 GCA_017657315.1 Termitomyces sp. K1Ag
TCTTTTTTTGCGAAGAATGTGATGCCGTACAATGTAACCGCTGTGTCTCCGTCGAAGTCAGCACATATTACTGCCCTAACTGTCTCTTTGAGGTCCCAAGTGCAAGCGTTCGTGCGGAGAAAAATAGGTTGGTGAATAGATCCCCTTCGATGGTAGATATCCCAACGACATGGCACCAGATGTGCTCGGAATTGTTTCATGTGCCCGAATTGCGGGAACACATTATCGGTAGTGCCGTCGCATCCCCCGGACAATGGAGATGGACGTCTTACTGTTCCTGTCAGCGCAGTTAGCGAAGGGCCTTTCTTTTTGTATTGTAATCATTGTAGATGGGATTCTGCGGAAGTGGGCATCACGTTCGAGAAACCGACTGGTCTTGCAGGTATTTTTGGGTTCTACATTAACCACGGCCTCTAACCAGGAGAGTTTAGTTCAGTTATAGAAATTCGAACATTCAGTGCCCGAGTCACTGAGTTTGATCGACTGAAGGAGCATTTTGAACCTTTCATACGTACAGCCTCGCTGTCTTCTTCTACAACAACAGCCTCTGCAGTTGCACCAAGCAGTGCGGCTCACTCATATCACCTTTACTCCACCTCTATAACAGCCGCCGCTTCTGCAGCGTTAGCTCGCGATATCCCTGGGGTTAGCAAGTACAACCCCGGGAGGAGTACATCGACAAGAGGAGTAAGTGGGAAGGATAGAAGCAGGAATAAAGATGAAATGGTTGAGTACAAGAGTCGCATGGACATAACGACAACGAGCAGGCTGGGTCGTGGGGGAGGCGATGTAGATGTGGAGTATATGAAGCACCTGGAATCGGTAGGAGAGGTGGCCAGTCTAGAACAACGGTGGACGAGTAGCTGGGCAGTTCCTCTGCAAGCACAGTACGTGTCTTTGGATCAATTTTCATGCACGACTCACAGACTACATATGTAGTGAACTCAAACCTCTTCGTATTCCTCTTCACTTGAAGCGATCAAAAGATTGTCCAGCATGCACTCACATCCTCATAAAGCCAGAGCAGAAAGCTCACTCCGTACGATACAAGATCAACCTGGTCGCAGCCAACTATTTGCCCGCAATAACCGTTGCGCTTCCCCATGTCCAACAAGCGCAGGCCGATGCTGCTCGTCGAACACTTGGCAAGACGTCCGCTGCGCAAGATGATGACAGGAGCGGTTCCGTGAGCGGCATGCATGCGGGAAAGACATACCCATTCCACCTTGCCCTGACAAATCCGCTATACGACCCCATACAGGTTCGGCTATCTGTGCAACACATGCACATCTCAAGCGCTACTGTGAAGTACTGTGACGACGGCTGATGGAGGAGTGACAGAGAAAGCGCGACGACCCTCATTCGGTTTTACTACCGAATTCATCGTTCCCGATTGCGGCATTTGCTGAGGCATGGGAGTATGAGGATGATGAGGATATGTTCGGTGTGGAGGACGACGACGATCTTGGAATCGGGAGAGGAGACCGAGAGAGAGATCGGGGCAAAGTCAAAGACGTCGGAGTTCTTGGAAAGCGGGCGAATGTCACTGTAGTTGGCGGGGAAGTTGTTATTGGCAAGGAAGCCCGAGGGTCCGTTAGGGTACGCTTTGAGTGTACATCTTACAACTGTCCTCTTACTGATTCTTTGTAAACAGTTCAATATGTTGGTTTCATACACTTACAGATCCGATGACGCAGCTCCTTCGGAAGGCATTGACGGTAGTCCTTCAAAGGCAGCAAAAGCCCCCGAGATCAAGACCCTTCTACACCGTCGTAGATCTTGGGCCCATTATGCCCCAGGAGGAACAGAGGCAAGAGGTTGAAGTATGCTGTAGCATCAGCGAGAGCTTCAGATTTCAAGGACATTGTAGTGCGCGACATCTTAAATAAGAAGATAATTGTACTACTTGAATGTTTTCCAAGTTTGCTTTTGGTTTGCTTTACAATGCTCAACAAGGACGCGTCACGGTGGATCAGTAGTACACAATTGGCCTTTCAAACTCAACTTTTACTCGTAAAAGCCTAGATGTTCAAGCTTTCAAGCTTCAAGTTCTCCGTGCCCTATTGCGTCATGTCACTCTATTCACTGCCCCAGACTTTTTGTACAGCGCTTAAGTACTTGGTGATCTCGGCCACTGTCAATTTCTGACAGGTTGTTCAATATAGCAAGGTATACCCACGCTTCCCCATCGTTCAGCGTAGCGACGGGAGTCTGCCGCAGTGAGGAGCAAGCGGTTTCCTTTTTCCTCCCTTCACTTGACTTTCCTGAGGTTTTCACTAGTTTCTTCTTGCCAGGGCAAGTCTTTGTCATTATCTGACCTGGTGTCAGCATTATGGCGTCGATCGCAAGCTCTTCATCCAATATTGATATAGAGGCTGGGCCCGCGAGCACACGATCGCAAGCAGGGCCTTTGCCTACGAAACGTGGGGAGATAGGTTACGTGGAAGGTGTAGCGGACGAGGCACGGCGCTCCAGTCTTGACGAAGCAGTACTGCCTGCACGTCATCCAGCCGACCGAGACCATCCAGGACATTCAGGACCCACAACAGCATCATTAGATACCCCTGCCCCCTCCGCATCAGACGATACCCTTACTCCTCCTTCAACTTCTACGCTCCATTCCTCTGTTGAAAGCAACAGTCCTATGAAAAACAAGGTCTTATGCTTCTTCAAACTAAAGAAGAATCCCTCATTTTGCGGAATTCGCCTTATAACGTTGCTCATACTCCTCTTGCAACTCATCGCCTTAGGCGGTACGCTTGCCGGATGGATCATTCTGGTCAAAAATGTGGCTCATAACACTTCCAATGCATTCAACACAACGGCAATATTCATTCATGTCCTTTTCGGTGTCTGTGTACTATCTGAGCTCCTTTTCCTCGAACGACGAGTATATCGTCTTCGAGCAGAAAGATACGCGTACGTACACCCAGGGGAAACTCTTCCCACTTCAAGAAACGGGCGTCCCGTCGACTCAAGTATCGCGTTTTCGCCCTGGAATCGACCTCCACTCCCAACTTATGCCGCTGCATTGGCTCAGAATGGTACTGGTACTGGGGATGTGGAGGATCACCTGATAGCTGTGCCGCCTCCCCCCGCGTACGGAAACACCAGGGGAAGTACCTTGTTGTTGTCAGGATTCTTGAGAAATAGCTTGTTAGCACAGCGACCCATTTCTCAGTCTCAGCGGAGTGACCGCCCCAAGAGCTATCATAGCAGGGACGAGGAATGGGAGGAGATCCGAGACGCCACAAGGGCAAGGCAATTGGAGGAAACATTGGCTCGTATGGAAAGATCTGCGTCACCCTGATGCTCCAGGAGGTCTGATCAGTGAGTTTTTGGAAAATTTACTGTAAGCAATACACATGATTGATCTGATCTATGATTTGTTCCAGATCCTGCCTTCGAATGAGTGTGTATGGCAGTGACACTGGTACTAGATCATTCAGACTGTCAATGTACATCGTTGAGTTGTCCATGGACGATGATCCATCTGGAACTCTTTTGCAGTTCGAATCAGTTCTTAGGGTTGACTAGGCTAGAATGAATATTTGCGTGTAACGATGGAGAAGTGCGATCGTCTTTGATGACCTGAGAAAATTTTTTCTTCGTTTCCTTGTGGAGGTTGGAAATGACGATACGAGCAGCAAGAACAGCATAGTCTGGATGCTTCGTTGTGGGCCGTGCGCGTGAGGAGGCAGGCTCGAGGAGGAGTTGAATGGAACGCTGCCGAGTGCTCGGCGACTCGGACGCGACACATTCGTCACACATGTGACACAGTTTCTTATGTTTGCCCGGCGACGAATACCAGTGGTCCGGCAGCCTCTCTGCAGGGCATCGTCGACGTCGAAAAATGCAGCGCTTGTCGCAAAGATACACGGAAGTACGTGCAGTGCCGTCTACCCCTCTACATCGACTCACCCCCGTCTCAGTCATGAAGGAAGAGGAACGACAATATCATGTGCCTATCGCCCGAAAGCGGGCTTTCGTCCAGGGTGTAGATTTCATCAGCAAGCTCCCTTACGAGCTCACCTCTATAGAGATGGCAGAAGAGGTGCGTTTTTTTTTCAGTTTTCTCCTCTCTTTCACCAATCCAGTCACCCCCAGCTCCCTGTTGGTCCAGCCTTCATAAGATTCTTAGCGGACCATCTCCCTTCCATAGCAGGTGGTGAGGCCCTTTTCGTCGCATGAATACAGCCCATAACATCTCAATAGCATGATCTCCTCTAGCAGAAGCCCCAGCGATATCTGAGGAACAAAGGAAGGAACTCGTTGAAGAGCTCCTGTCGATTGACGGACTATCGTGAGTGCCCGATATCAATGCCCTTCCTTCTGCTCATTTCTTTTCCTTACACTCCTCAGTCTTCGGCGCGCCTCCCAACTCATCCTAGCAGGTTGCCGATGCAGGACCGACCTCCTCCGCCCAAAATACTTCAACATGCTCCCCAAAACCGTCCAATACAACGCCCGCTTCGCCTCTCACCTCGAAAAACCCGTCACCCGCCAACAAATCGAAACCGTTGTTGTACATCGTGTCTCCTCATACATAAATCTGAGTAATAATCACACCACACCCTAACAGGACTTTATCCGTGACACCCTCCCAAAGTACGAAGTCATCACCGTCGGAAGCTAGTGCGTCCCTTCCTCCTACCACAATAACCTTGTTTTAATCCCTCCCCAGTCGTCGAGGCGCCCCGACATCATCCTACGCGCACGTGGTCATCATCCAACGGGACACGCTACACGTCCCGCAACCTCCTCCCCCACCCACAGGCTACCTTCAGCCCCTGCGCAGTGAGGTACTCAGAGCACCTCGACAATTGCGTGATGCGCATCTGCATAATACGATTATACCTTTGCTGACAGAGAGAGGGTTGACGTTTGCGCCGAGGTTGCCCAAGTGGTGGCACTGGACTGGGATTTTGAGGGTGCCGGGGAGGGGAGAGGGGGGTGTGGGGTGGGAGGCTAAAAATGAGAGGTTGCAGCATGTGAAGAGTGGTGAGGGGGAGTTTATCCTTGGGAAGATTTCGTAAGTCTCTCCCGTTCCTTTCTCTTTCTCTTTCTCTTTCTCTATTTTCTTCTCCTTATACTTACTTCGCACGACGTAGTATGTTCCCCTCCAGCTCCCGCGGCGCCGCAATACTTTACCACACAGGCTCAACTTCCTTCCACCGGTTCATCGCGTACAAAGCTGAAAAGCTTGGGCTGTACTTCAACCATACAGGTCTATGGAAGTGGCACCCTGATCCTTCTGAAGAAATTGTGGGTGCTTCTGTTGGTCCTGAGCACGACGTCGAGGAGGACGAAGATGATGAAGGCAACTCAGCGAAGAAGAAAGAAAAGAAGAAGGCAAAGAAGAAGGAAGCAGATAAATTGAAGGCGCTGGAGAAGGGCAAGAGGGCGGAGGGGTTTTGGCAGTTGTTTCCGTCGGCGGATGAGGAGACGATTTTTGAGCAGTTGGGTATGGAGTATGTTGCTCCGGAGAAGAGGGGGATTCCGGAGCTGTAGTGCGTAACGGATGAAGGGGGATTTCGAACTTGTATCTATGTTTGAAGCTTCGACGATATCAATATCTCACTACCTTGCTTCCAGGGTCTCGACATTTTTCTCCCGCTCATGGTATCTGTTTGTCATCGTTCGAAATATGAGATTCCAAAATTACATGCTCTTCAATGAATCTTATCCCGATTCGTGTTTCAGCCATGACTATGGCAATCAAAATCGATTGGTTGTTTGGGAGAGTAGTTCCTTGGATGGCAAGGTATAAGACCCTAGTAAAAGTAAAAGTTGACGTGTTGTGGACGTGTTATTTGGCGTTATTTCTTTGCCCGACAAGCGCCGCCATAATTCTGCTTCTTTCTTCTTTCCTCTCTGTTTTCTGCTAGCGTTCTCCTCCAGGCTCTACTATTTTTTGAGAAATATATTGATGCCAGCCAATCAGCACCATACCGAATATGCACAACCAGTGCTTCGCGCCCCATCACCTGCAAGCTCGATAGGGACAGTTTATGGTGAAGATCAGACGTCTTTCTCCGACTGCGAGGAACAGATTAGCCAAAGCTTTTTTGAGGCAAAGTGGGAAGAACGACTTGCTTTGCGTATGCCGCGCCCAGAGGAACTTCTAGCCGATCAGGATCCTCTGCTGCCTCGTCATCCTCCAGGCTCAGCCGAAGAAAAGCGTAAGTCCTAAGCTCGTAAAGAAAATGGAGGCTGACGAATTCTATGTGCAGAGCTTTTTGAAGAGGTTCTCGCGCGTCTTCATCAGACCGTACATGATCTTGAAGATAACGAGCTGTTCGAGCGGACTCTGCTTCGCGGGTCACAGGCTGCCTTGGAACCGCTTGCTAGCACTAACGACATTGATGCCCTCATGCGTAGTATGATGGTGACGCCTCAACCTTCGGTCAATGTTGCTCCGGAACCAAATCCTACCCGTGGACGGTCGGGCAGCCGCACGGATGGCATCCTGCATGAACCTTGGGCTGTGAATGGTCACGAAGCTCAGACTGATTCTAATGGATCTTTGCTTAGTACAGGGATTGTCCCTGGGAAACGCAGTCGAAATGGGAGCAGACGGAATTGAGCTGAATAAACTACACAATTGAAAGTGGGAATGTTATTTTACATTTTTCGTAAGGCCATTTAAACAAATTACGAGTCATTCATTCATCGATCATCTTCAGCGTCCATCTCGCATTCATATCACCGTCTACCATTCGTCTTCTTCCTCACCCTCGGAGAAAAAGTCTGGGAGTCCATCCTCGATCTTCCTTATGACTTCAAGGATTGCTTTACGTGCTGTATTCCTACAGTCGTGATGCATGTACGGCGCGCTTCCCCATCTCTCGTACTCCTTGTAAACCTGTTTCAAGCGACCTACAACATCCGCCAATCCGAGCGCAAGCACCGCGTCAATCCTCGTCTTTTCCTTCCAGAACTCTACCCAGCTCTGGGTGCATCCGTGCTGATGCCAAGTAGCGCCGCAAGACGAAGCATGATCGAAAGCAGGCGGCGTCATTCGTAGGCGTTCCCAGGTACTGGTGAGACGATAGTAGCCGGTGAGGAGGCGGAGCTGCTGAGCCCGGCTGATAACAAGACAACCCTCTTCGTCGATTGTACCCTCGGTGGGTGTGGTCGCGGGAAACCCAGGCACGAAGGGGACAATATCCGCTGTAGTGCTGCTCAGTTGCGTCGTCATCGCTTTCAACTCGATATCGGTCTTCGTGCGTCTGACGACGGTCGCTTTTTGCATTACTTCGAGATATGCTAAGCCCCTCAGAGTGCGGATGTTGAGTTCGTCAGCGAGCGTCATGGCAAGATAGGCATATTGCACGGAGGTGCTCATGAGCTGCTTGAGATGGTTAATCATTGTCGTAAGCAGGGGCTCGTGATTGCACAACTGGGCGAGCCGAATCAGTTTGGTTAACTCCTCGGTATTCTGGATAGCAGCGGTGGACCTCGTCCTATGGGATACCATTCCGTCCGAGGAGAAGGTGTATGAGTGAGCAGGAGGGACGGCAGCGAGGATCGGCGAGGGTTTGCGGTTCACATATTCGTGAATGGTGTTGAGTGCCCATGTTTCGAGGTCCTTGAAGTCGTATTTATTGGAGACGCGGGCGATGTCGATCATTAATGTGAGATTCTCACTTGCCTTGTTAATCTCTGGCGGCCTGTGATCGTCCTTCAGTCAATATTATCAAAACATGCCCTGATGACGCACAATGCGTAGAAGGACCAAAGGAAGTGGCGAAACTCGGAGGGTGTATTGCCTGTCAGGACGATGGGGTTGTCATCTGTTTGACCTTCGGCTTCACCACTTCCTTGGGGTAGACTGAACATCGTGCCGAAGCTATTCGAGTCTTTGTGTCGCCTTGAGTCGTTACAGAGTCTTGTGCGATGCACCTGTCACTCACAAGTTCAATGACATCAAATATTGATTCTTCATTTTTGGACGTACTTTAAACAGCGTGTCTTCCACCAAAAATATACAGCTCCCGTCGTCGAAATAGTACTCTGGATCCCTTTTGCGCAGCTTAGAGTCCTGCTCCATGACGAGGTCCCCGTCCTTGTTAGAATCCAGTGTGTAGCGAGATCTCTTTAAAGAAGGTTGATTCTGGATTGAGGGTTCCTCAGAGGCACATTGAGGACGCTTTCTCGGAGATGGGGCGGCGGCGGCGGAGACTAGGGTGGATGGCTTGTCCATTGTTAAGGCTCAGTAATTACGGTCAATTAATTAATTAATTTTCGAACCCGAACCGAACCCAGAAGGCTGAAAATATTGAGGCTGGCGAAGTGTCCGCTAAGCTCGGGCGCACTGTTGACTGTCTTTGACTGACTATTCTCGAGTCATCTTTCATGATATTCCCACAGGAGAAACACGTACGCGGTGTAGGACACGCGTTTGTTGAATGAATGGTTGAATCGTGACCGTGACGTGGGAGACAACTAGCTTAGTCAGTGATTAATTTATAAGGCCAGGTCACGGTGGTTTTGACTTGCCTCGCCTCCTCCGTAATCTTCCCTACTCCTCTTCACGTCGTTTGCTCCTCGAGGCCAACACACTTCGATATGGCCTACGTTTTCAAGCGAGGTAAGCACTCATCCCAAGACAAATACAACCACTAGCCGAGACTGACTTCGATTCTTTAGATGGGTACGTCGCTATCGGTCGCGTCACGACGCGTCAATATCGACTAATTGTCTTTCTACAGACGCAAAGAGCGCGTTCAATTTGATAAGGCTCGTGTGTTTCTCGTCTTTTGACGCGTCTTTGTCTCATCAAGGTCTAGATCACCTCCAGGATTGACAAGTTATGCTATGGACTTGACATGAACTACGTGAACCCTATCGAGTGCGTGCCACTTGTGTTTGACCTTAGGCGATCTCGTTGCTGACGCCTGTTATGGCAGGGTCACGCAGAAAGTTGTCGCTGGAGTTTACCAGGGTGTTACAACGGTCGAGCTTGACGTCCGTGACTTACCTTATATATTATCCCTCCACGCGTTTCTAACCCATCGTTCAGAATCTCGCTTCCGAAACCGCCGCATACCTCACAACCAAGCATCCGGACTATGCCGTTCTTGCTGCTCGTATTGCCATCTCCAACCTTCACAAGGAAACGAAGAAAAATTTTTCTCAGGTCATCAAAGACCTTTACCACTATAGTACGATCGTGCTTGTTCATCATCATATCCAAATACTCATTTTACCTAGTCAACCCTAAGAACCAACGTCCTGCTGGAATGATTTCCAAGGAAATCTATGACATTGTCTGCAAGCACGCAGAAACCTTGGACTCGGCCATTATCTACAGCCGTGACTTTGATTACAACTAGTAAGTCATTCTTGTATCACTGCGTCGTCAGTTGTATTGAAGTTATGTAGCTTCGGCTTCAAGACATTGGAGCGGTCATACCTTCTCCGCATTGACGGACGTGTCGCTGAGCGCCCCCAACACATGATCATGCGTGTCGCAGTTGGCATTCATGGCGATGACATGGATCGTGTCCTTGAGACATACAACCTCATGTCTGAGCGCTACTTCACACATGCCTCGCCTACTCTCTTTAACGCCGGTACACCCCACCCACAACTCAGCTCGTGTTTCCTTGTCTGCATGAAAGAAGATTCAATTGATGGCATCTATGATACTCTCAAGCAATGCGCGATGATCAGCAAGACCGCTGGAGGCATTGGTCTCAACATTCATTGCATTCGTGCCACGGGGTACGTGACTGTTATTTCCACGATGTCCTGGCTAATGTATACCTCTACAGTTCTTATATTGCCGGCACTAATGGTTACTCGAATGGCATTGTGCCCATGCTTCGGGCATATGACGCTACCGCTCGTTACGTCGACCAAGGAGGCAACAAGCGACCTGGTGCCTTCGCAATCTACATTGAGCCCTGGCATGCCGACGTCTTCGAATTCCTTGACTTGAGAAAGAACCATGGAAAGGAAGAAGTTCGTGCGCGAGATCTCTTCTATGCCCTTTGGGTACCCGATCTCTTGTGAGTCCGTGAGCTGGTTCATGATGTGCAATGCAAAGCTGACCTCACCCCTCTTAGTATGAAGCGTGTCGAGGCGGGTGGTGACTGGCCACTCTTCTGCCCCAACGAAGCCCCGGGACTCGCTGATGTTCATGGCGCAGAGTTCGAGGCCCTGTTCACGAAGTACGAGAATGAAAAACGTGCTAAAAAGACTGTTCCTGCTCAAAAGCTTTGGTATGCGATTCTTGAGGCCCAAATCGAGACTGGAGGACCGTTCATGCTCTACAAGGATGCTGCAAATAGTCCGTGTTGATTCTCTCCTTTTGGCTAGTCACTTATATGTCCACAGGCAAATCCAACCAAAAGAACCTCGGGACCATCAAATCTTCTAACCTGTGCACGGAGATCATCGAGTACTCGTCGCCAGAGGAAACCGCTGTGTGCAATTTGGCTTCTCTCGCTCTTCCCTCCTTCATCAAGAACGGCGTCTATGATTTCCAGAAGCTTCATGATGTTACCAAGGTTGTCGCCTACAATCTGAATTGTATCATCGATGTCAATTACTACCCCGTCCCTGAAGCCCGTCGCTCGAATATGCGTCACCGTCCTATTGGTATTGGTGTGCAAGGTCTCGCTGATGCTTTCATGATTCTGCACATGCCCTTCGACTCTCCGGCCGCTAAGGAGCTCAACATTCAGATCTTCGAGACCATTTACCACGCGGCTCTTGAGGCTAGCTCCGAGATGGCAGAGAAGGAGGGACCGTATGAGACATACCAAGGTAGCCCTGTGTCGCAAGGCTCGCTCCAGTTTGACCTTTGGGGCGTCACTCCCACCGGTCTCTGGGACTGGGCCTCGCTCAAGGAGAAGA
Organism: Termitomyces sp. K1Ag; assembly: GCA_017657315.1. Lineage (NCBI taxonomy): Eukaryota > Fungi > Basidiomycota > Agaricomycetes > Agaricales > Lyophyllaceae > Termitomyces > Termitomyces sp. K1Ag. The sequence goes on from JAGGAR010015995.1 coordinate 10,867, forward strand.
TTGCGCGCACTGGTCTTCGCAACTCCCTCTTGTGTGCTCCTATGCCTACTGCTTCGACCAGTCAGATCTTGGGCTTCAATGAATGCTTTGAACCTTATACTAGGTACGATGCTCAAGTGTTCTCATATTAGATGTTACTGACATTGAAAATCCATAGTAACATCTACACTCGTCGTGTCCTTGCTGGTGAATTCCAGGTCGTGTGCCCCTGGCTTCTCAGGGAGCTCGTCGACCTTGGTCTATGGGATGACAACATGAAGAATATGATCATTGCCCACAATGGTTCCATTCAAAACATTCCCACCATTCCGGACGACGTCAAAGCAATCTATAAGACCGTCTGGGAGATCAGTCAGAAGAAAGTTATCGACCTCGCTGCCGATCGTGGTGCCTTCATCTGCCAGAGCCAGAGTTTGAACGTCCACTTGCAGGCGCCGACTCTCGGTCAGCTGACAAGCATGCACTTCTATGGCTGGAAGAAGGGTCTCAAGACGGGCATGTACTATCTCCGCACGCGGCCTGCTGCTCAGGCCATTCAGTTCACCGTTGACCAGAGCCTGCTCAAGGATGCCAAGGTGCAAGCAGCCAAAGCACAACAGGCGCTCAACCCCAACACGGCGCGTGCTGCTCTCAACAAGCCCTCTAGCCTTCTTCCCACTCCTGCCTCATCTTCTTCCTCGTCTCCCGCCGCCTCTCCCATACCCCTCTCACAGCCATCTACATTGGCAGCGGCCACTACTTCCGCGCCTACACCGACGCCCGTCGTAGCTCCCAACACAGCCCCCGCATTCACGCAGTCTGCTGCCTTCCAGAACGCTAAAACTGCGGACGAGGTTCTCGCGTCGTTGTCACTGGATGACAAGATCAAAACTGCGGCTGAGACTGACCCCGAGTACGCGGCTGCGCTGCAACGCCAGAGGGAGCGTGAGCTCGCTGATGCGAAGCTGCAATGCTCGCTCGAGAATAAGGAAGCGTGCTTGATGTGCTCTGGTTAAATCCAGTGTGGACGTGGATTTCTTCCTTCATGTTTTGTATTTTTACCTACCTGGTAGATGTATTCTTTCTTATCCCTCTGTCACTGATGCCAACTATTACCTCTCCATACGATCGCATTCTCATTGATATCTGCAATTGTTTATGTTTTGCATATAGTGTAACTATACTGATACCAACAAAAACCCATTTGTTTTATGGTTGGACAATTTATATCATTACCTTTCCAGAAGTTGTGTGCATTTATGCTAAGAATTGAAACATCAACGGTGAAAGAACCGACATTGTCACGGATGGATCTGCAGCCTTTGGCATTTGTGTATTGACAAACCACTAAACTCTGTGCTTACAGATGCGAGTTGCTGACTCGGACTGAGACCCTTTCCTAAAGTGTGGCTACTATATTTCCGTTTTTGTGCGTATGCCTTATAACTGTCAGTAGCACCCTGAAAAACAAGTTGTCGTGTACATATCTAAACATATATAGACCCATAACAAACTGACCTTGTACAGCATTTGCATCGTTCGACAAACCTCACCAGTACTTGGCCTTTTATCCAAATCATCATCCCAACAACGTGCCATGAATTCCCACTGTTTGTCCAATAAAAAAGACTGAGCTGGCCATCGTGCACGTGGTTTCATGCCCTTCGATAACCTGCACATCCGTTTGGATGTAATGATATTCTTCGGCAAAACTTGACTAGATGCTCTACTTGAAGGCACTGCCAGGAATCGAACCTGGGTTTCGAGAAATCAAGGTTTTCAGAATCTCGAGTGATAACCGCTACACTACAGCGCCTTAAAACAGAGGGGGCAAATATATTCAAGTACATGAACAGACTAACTTGCATGCATATTGGATTTCTGGCTTCTTTCAAACATCACTTCTTTCTCTTCTCTGGGCTCCACACATGTTCTGTTGAAGCTGTAAAAATCCAACACTTTCAGTAATATACCTAGAGTAATGCCTCGGACTCTGAGTATTCATATACACAATCGACGAAAGTTGTCTATTTCCAAATAAAAATATCACTGTTCGGATGATTCAATATCTTTCAAATTCTCTCTTTTCCATTTTGTGATCTCGGTTTTTGTCGCAACAATTGCGTGACGCGCAAGGTCGTATCGGGCTTGCTTGCGCACGTCGTTCTCAATATAACGCTGAATAGGAACACCAGTTGAAAGTCGAATAGGTAGCTGTAGTGATTTACAAAAATAGATGGAACGTAGAACACCTAATCCATGCTCTCATCCATCTCATCCATGCTCTCCCCATGCTCCACGATATCTGATTTGAACCTTTTGGACTTAGAAGGAGTCTCAAAGCCAGACGATGCGGCACTGCGAGTGGGTTTGGAAGTAATCAAGTCACGCCGTGCTTTGCTAAAGGTCTCTAATAACTGCTTCTTTTGTGATGTCCTGTACTCCTTTACCTCGTTTGTCTTGGGATGAACCGTAAGAGATTGCTGCTGGAGGCTTTTGATGGTATCATCAATGAGGAGTCTGGAAAGAGAGTGAATATTGAGATACTCTCTTGCATGGTAAGTGTGGGCAAAAACGATCAGCTCCCACCACTTCTCGACAAGAGGGCCGAGGGGTTGAAAATATTCATGGAATTGTTCGGTTATCTGTCGTATGCTGCGACCGTTGGACTCCATGTAGAGATCCCGTTTTGCCGCGCCTATGGCATGAGCATCACCGTCAAAGTATGTGCGAACTATCTGGCGCCAGGGAGCATCTTCGTTACCACCTATGGGGACGCTAGAGGGCTGCGTTTCCGTCAGGTGTTCGTCTCGATATGCATTTGTGCCAGGGCCATCACGAGTCAGGCAGATATGGATCAGTACCCAAAGGCAAGATTCGACGTCATGGGCCGGATTGTGGGAGAAGAATTTGCTGCTTGTTTCAACTTGTTTTTGTGTCCTGTAGCTGGGGTGAAGGATATAGCTGCTAGCGATGACTTCGCCGGCCATGAATGGTACCGTTCCCTGACGTGACATGTGTCATTCGCCCTTTGAAAAAGGAAAAAAGACTGACGATTCGCTTGCCGGGTTTGCCATTATAATCAGAGAAGTCCGGCCACTTCTTCATTAATATTTCCTATGAAATACTATCAGAAATTCTGTATTGGAGGCGAAGAATTTCGAACTCACATCGGACAAGAGGCGAAGGCCAGCTGATGCTTCGGTGCTTTGAAGACGCTCAATGTAGCTTAGAACGAGGGTATCCGTCATTGCCTGAGCCATATCCTCTACCAGACGATCTACATCTGTAGAAAGATCTTTCTGTGATAAGAACGTCTTCATCTTGCCCTTGGCGAAATTGTTTTGGATCGGGGAAGAAGGAGGATAGAAAGTGTCGAATAGATAGGTCTTCTTTGCATGGTCGAAATCACTCATGCGTCCAATAGTGTTGTCTTCCGACATGATAAGAAGATTACCGGAACTAGCATCTCGATGAACAATGCCCTCCTCAGTGCATATTTTGAGGTCTAGTCAGCAAATGTCTTCAGTGGAAAGCATTCAAATATTAAATGTACTAACCTCCTAAACAAGCACTTAGACATTGGAGCAATTCAATAAGATCTGAAAAGAGTCGGATCACAACTCCACGGGGTACGAGAATGTCAGTGTGGATGCGGTCGATTGGCATCCGTGCAGCAGGGATACCAAGAACACGCCCCATGTGATTTTGTTCCTCTTGCGTTACAAAATATAATCCGAGCTCTGCATCATTACCTTGTTCATCCCTTCTTCTGGATTTGCCCTGGCCTGTAGCATTCCGGGAGAAAGATGCTTCAGATACAGACAATCCGAGCCGTATGGTGTTAAACGTGCTGTCAACCATGAGTTTGCCCTCTTCATTGCGAACGTGGATATCACCATAGCTGTGAATTCTCTTCGGTACACCCTTAGGGTCTCTTGCTTCCAGAAATTCGTAGTAGCGACCCTCAGTGGGATATGGAGCATCATCGGAGCTTGACTCCACGGCTGGGCGCCAGTATCGTTTAAGAACAAGTATCTATGTCCAAGAGACAATGAGTGCTTTATACATGATCATAAGATTTGTGAATCACCTCTGATGGGTTAAAACGTTCATTGTACCGGACAACTTCGAAGACTAAAGTTGCACGGGAGCAGATGTCCCCAGATCGAGCAGCCGATAGAATGGAAACAGAGACATACTTCTCAACCCCCGCCTTCTGGGCGACGTCAATTGTCCAGTAAGTGTGATAGCGGTCGTCTTCAACTACAAAGTCTGCCTCAACATTGTATGAGGGTATTTCTTGAAGTGTGCTCAAAGAGTATATCTTCATGGAGGTGTCCCAACCCAACTGTTCGGGTGTCATTTGTGAGAGGGCACCAACTATTTCAATAAAGACAAGTGGTTGCTAAAAGTTGATCATGACGTGGTTTGTTATGGAAACAGGGACGGATAACGCACTTGATGGATGTTGATGCTAGTCTGCGTGACCTGGATGCCTGACCTGTCACATAAGACTGCCTGAAGCTCTTCGCCGCAAAGAACGAAGCCAAGTATAAAGCGTCGATCGAGCTGCTCTGTGAGCGCCTGGCGCTGGTAGGTAAAGAGCTGGTAGAAAGTATCATTGTCACTGATGTTCCGCAGTTTGATTTCAATGATGCTTAGGACGTGCATCCAGAGTATGTGGAGCTTGCGTTTCTGTGGATATGCAAAAATGAAACGTCAGTCGGCTGAAAAAATTAGAAGCGGAACATACCAATTTCTTTTTGGCCTTTGATTTGTCTTCTTCAGAAAGTTTGTCCTTTTGTTTCTCCAGTTCTGCTTGTTCCTGATCAAAATTCTTCACCGCCTGGGTCTCGGTTGCGAACATGCAATCAGGACGTGATCGCGCCTGAGTTTCGTAATTTGCTTTTGGTGGATTGGAATGGCGGTCGAACCATCGCGCGGATACTCCATCATTGTGATCATCGATGCGAGCGATCGCATTGCAAAGATCCACCAAGGGTTCATAAACTTTGTCCTCCAGATGATCGCCCGTGGGGAACTTAGCCCAACGTCCATTGAAGTAGAATTTATCCTTCTCTAAAGCATCAAAAATCTTTTGTGCGTCGCCACGAAAACGGTTTCGAAAAATTCTTTGGATGAATGGTTTGGTTTCGGTAAGGTAGACGAGGTTGTTGAGATCACGTCGGACTGCCTCCTGTACTTCACTAACGTGCAAGGTCTTGATTTCAGAATGCGTGTTTACGGAGGGCCTGACCGGGGTCTCTGGTCGACGAGACATGTAGACTCGTAACCATTCGTTGTGATGAGAGCAAACTCGAGCTTGTCTCCGTAGAGGGAACGGTCACCGGTCTACGAGACATGTACTTACGGAATGAATGAGGCACATATTTTGACGCGTGACACCGGTGTGACCTGAGCTCAAACGTATTGAAACGTTCATTTGCGCGTCGAACGCTCAGACGCGTCTCGTTCGGCAGTTCCTGCTCGTTTTTCATGCCCACCCACCCACTCCTTCAAGAAACTCTTAACACTCAGGACTAGCAACCTTCAAGATAGCGATGGAATAGGTAGTTACATAGACAGTCCTTACATATATACCAGGCTACATACACATTCTGTCTAGCCTGCGATCAGGGGGCTTCGGTTTCCTCAGCTCGCAGACAACCCCAGTACGCTCGCGTCGCGCGATCGACACTCGCTCATCCGTAGACATCATGTGTAGTAGCTGAACGATGTTGTATTTTGTTTTTCCTCCCAGATGGGCACAACCGTCACAGCACGAAAGGAGGCACCGTGACAACAAAGATGACTCGATCGGTGGCGCACAAAAGTCCCAAAAGGCAACCGGCACAGTGTAGGGGCTACGTAGGGGATAATGGACCGACACACGTCCAATGTTAATTGATCTTATGTATGAGTGTTAAATTAGCTTGCTGTAATGGCTTCGGACAATAGCGCACACACATCAAAACTTCTGAAGAATATGCTGTCAGCGCCGGGCGACTGTTCATGGTAATAGGAGTAACCGTACTGAGACAATATCTCACCAGTATTATCAGGTTCTATGTTGCAAGTATGTAATAGGAAGCCCAAGCATAAAATCAAAATAAAGTAAAGCTAAGTAACACAGGTATCAGTAGTTCAGTAATCAGGGCAATCTGACAAAGGGCATCCGCATACATGGCCTCTTCACGTTCCTCTCCTTCGCAATCTTCTCCACCATCGCCCTGGTCAACACCACCGTCCCCGTTTTATCACCGTCTCCACCATCTTCCTCCGACGCTATTCGCATAGCCAGGAGTCCAACCTCATTTAGTGCAAACGCCGCGTCATCGACACGAAGGCTTGTTGCTCGAGCAATGTCAGCAAGCTTGCAACTGACTATCACATGTGTCGCTGCACCTCCATCCTCGCTGTGCTCCGTCACAAGTGGACGATGTGACGAGAATATTGGGTCTACCAGTCCCTTTTAGCACAGACGGCTATAGTAAGAAGACGAAACGCACCATCACACAAAAAAGGTACTTCGTCCTGATCAACATCTGCATCTTCCACCTCGCCAGCCCACCCCTTAAGCTTATTCTTCTTCTTTTTAGGTGCGGTACTTCCATTCACATTTCCGTTCGCGTTGGCAGTCCCGTTACTGTTATTGTTGCTGTTGTCGTTACCGTTACCATTGCCATTGCCATTCCCGTTGCCCATGGAGCTTGCTGCCCCGCTTCCACTATCATCTGACTCGCTGGACGGTGTACGTTGCAAGCCAGGGAACTGGCCGAGATGAGTGATGCGCAGGGTGTTGGAAGGAAGGACTGATAGCACATGTCTGACGGAGGTTAGCACCGATAATTGAGGATGAGAAAACCGCATACCTGAAGAACCGAATAAGGGTCGAAACCCAATATGCAAGATAACTTCTTAGACCAAGGTCAGAAAGTGGGCGCTCGGGCGTGCCAATTTTGCCCGCACGACGCGAAAGTTCATAGCCTATTTATTCCAGGGGAGGTGAGAGGAGGATCCTACAGTGATGCAGGGCTTACTGAATTCAATCATCAGCATGCCATAACCCTTGCGTTGGTACGGTGGAAGGGTCATAATAGTTGCAAGATTATAATCATCATACGAGTTTTTCTCCTATTTCCTGATTGTGAGAACGCAGTAGAAAAAATGACGAGGGCGCATGCCTTGGAAAAGTAACCCAGCATATGGTCCTGTTTTGTCGTACTCTCCGTCAGAATGTAAAATAAGACTATGGCACATCAGAACTGAGTACGATACAACTAGGGGCCGGCGAGAGCTCACAATTATCAAGATCGAAAAAAAGTGTTTTCACGTCGATGAACAGCTTCCCAAACAGCGCAAGATTCTGACAATACAACTGCCCAATACCAAACGTCAAATACAACCAGAAGGCTCAAAAGAAGCCTGCACACCTTGTGCTGTGCCCCATCGACTTCCCAAATCGAGTGCGCTCCCCTCTGATACACCCTCCTCCCAGGCGGATAGTCCACCGTGCAGAACCTCGTGTGATTCTCATACAGAGCCCACTCCGACATATACTTGAAGCACTGCTGGCAAACCCAAAGCTGCGCTTTCTCCGTTCCCGGCCCCGACGCTCCACGCAACAATCCACCGGCAAGCAAATCCGACGTGCGCCCATGTGAGCGTGCGGTGGTCTTCGTCACCCCCGGAATCTTGGGGGTCGGATCGGACGAGGTGGGGTCATCAATCTCAGTCTCCGTGAGGGGGTAAGGAGAGAAATACCTAGCCAGGACATAGACCGAACATTTTTCAGGACTACGAGAGGAGAGACATGACGACAAATAGTACGCACCAAGTCTTGACCTGCCACTCTCCAAAATACACATATTCAAAGTTCCTATTCGCCGTTATCTGCTTGTGTTGGTGGATATCATACTCCTCCTCCGTCATAACCATCTCCCTCGGCGTTGACGCTTGCTCTGACGGAAGCACCTGCATAGGCGCCGTTGAGGCAGACGCATCCTGGTTCACTTGTTGTGGCTGTTGCTGCTGCACATTACGAGGTGGGCGACCACGTTTACGCTTGCCCGTCGTGCTTTTCGACGCCGATACATTCCCATGAATCACCATGTCTTGCGCGTCTCCAGTCGTTGCACTCAGTCCCGCAACACCTGGTCCAACAAGCAATCCAGGTCCCGCAAGAACACTACTCTTTCCAGTTGCTAACGAGAACACTCCAAACTGTGGTTGCCGATTTATCGTTGAAGGGCCCGCTGGGTTCGAACGAAAACTAGGGTCCAAGTTCGCGCGAAAAGGTGGGGGGTCCGGGGTGGAGATGAAACACCGTTCTTCAGCCACCCACTCGTCTAGTCTTTTATCGGCACCAATGTAATGAACATAGGCTTCTCTGTCCCGGCGCTGGAGAACATGAGCCGGGCCTGTCAAATCCGAAGGGATAGGCGGCCTCGTGTTAGATACGCGAGGACCGAGGCCGAAACACACTCACGCGGCTCGCCGCCGTTGAGCGCGGCGACCGAGTAGACTGCTTGATCGGGCAGAGTGACGACGTGCGTTGCCGGCATAAGGGCATAAGCAAAAGCAAGAGTACTTAGAAGCAGGCTGGAACGTTTCAGTCAGCGCCACATGGGAAATTTCCAAATCAATTTTGATTATAATTATGCTTCCTCAACTTTCAATGTGGACTGAGCGCTGAGCATTGGTATCTGACGAATGAGGAAGCATTTGTCCATATCTACGTTTTGGATGGGTTCAAGTTGTATTGGATGTGGGAGAAATAATGAAACTCGGAAACCAACTTCTAGATCGTGTTCTAAAATAATTACAACTGAATGTTTTGATTCGCAGCATATTCATTCCTGGCATATCGTATATGTTGCATAACATGAAGGCGCCCCCAGGGCGTACGCATATGGCGAGCCCGCTGGTTGTCAAAGAACGAGTCATGGATGGCGTTATAAGGTAGAGGTAGGTAGACAGCATAAAGAGTAAGCGACGGTAAATTACTCCTGAACAGCAGCCTCGTTCTCGACGTTGAGAATGCCCTGGCGCTTCTCCTGCATACGCGCAGCACGACGTTCCCGAGCAGCCTATGGTTTTGTAAATGTATTGTGAGATAAGGGTGATGAAAAGAGAACAATTCAACTGACTTTGTTCTTGATGCGGCGGGCCTCCATCTGGTCGGTAAGGACCTTGGTACGGTTTTTCTCGGCCTTGGCCTTGTGGATGTACTCCATGAGGACACGCTTGTTCTTGAAGACATTACCCTTGGATTTTTGGTAAAGAGAGTGGTACCTTCACAGATATTAACACACCGAACAAAAGCTCTCTGTAAGAAGGCAACTCACAAGTGCTTGTCGATCTTGCCCGCCTCTCTGTACTTCCTCAACAACCGCCTGAGAACCCTCTGTCTCCTCATCCACAGAACCTTCGAAGGCATACGAGCCTCGGCCGTACCCTTTCTCTTACCAGTGCCAGTGTGACGACCCTTGCGCTTAGCAGCAAGGAGAGCCCTCGTGCGAGCGCGGGAGTGGATAGTGGTGGGCTTGATGATCACACGGCCGTCCTTAATGAGCTTCTTAACGTGTGTGCGGGAGTTGGCATTTCCAATCTCGGCCTGCTCAGCGGGGTCGAGCCAGATTTTGCGTTTGCCAACGCCGGCGACGCTTGCGGCGAGGCGCTTTTGTGACCGGAGATTGACTGGGCAGAAATTTAGCCTGGAAGACGAACATCAGCGGTGAGAAGAGCACACACCCATCTTGCGTGTCGGGTCTAAGGAAACTGTCAGCGTTGACAACGAGTGGAACAGCGAGCAGGGCCTACCTTGGTCTTGAGGATATCGTCGATGAGTCGTGACACTAAACTGTGCTTCGACTCAATCTTACGTAAGGAAGCCACCCGGAACCTTAATTCTTGGTGCTGTACAGTATATCAGACCGGCAAACTCCGAGCCGTTCCAAACCGCCCGTAGAGTACAATCCTCGAATTTAGCTTGTAGAACGTAATGCTCGATTGTATGGTTGTTTTAGACATGCCAAATAAACGAACGTAGGCCGCTTAAACTCTCCAAACAGGTATAATAGCTACGTACCTCTATGTAAGAGAGGCGCTGTAGTGTAGAGGTTATCACTCAAGATTCTGATCAGCTTTGATTTCTTGAAACCCAGGTTCGATTCCTGGCAGTGCCTTCATATCGACGATCGTCTTTTTTTTTTTTTTGGACCAAAACCATTAAACAGCTATGTTTTTTTTCCAGCCGTCATTGGAAATACATCAAGATTCAATGCAGCCCTTTGATTACCCTCACCCTTTGACACCTCAAGACCACGAGCACTCCAATCCCAACAATATTACAAGCCAACAACCTGACCTAAGTCTACGGCACACGGAAACTCGGCTGCAGAACCTTTCCTCAAAGTTTCACCAATCCACAGACCGGTACCTTAAAGGCCAATCTATGCACAGAATGCCCCCAGAGGTAATGCAATTACAAAACGCCACGAAATTGAAATGGCACCGAGCTGCTGGTGTCCTGTTCAAGAAATGTTCTCAAAATCTGCACGATGCTCGTTGATGCATATCACTTGAAGGACTCACCACATAAAACACCTCCACGCAAGTTCGCCAAACCATCTACATCTCAAATGAAGCAACGAGAGGCACAACCAACGCCACAAACTCAAGTACACTCAAAGTAGATTTCCGTAAGTTTCCATAAGTGACCCCTGGTGACAGATTCGTTGCATCGTGAAAAGTAGCGACAAAGGTTATTGAAGTGATCATTTGATAAAATCGATTTACAGAACACATGAAAAATATTTGGCCGGAAATGTTAGCCCAACCTAGCAGATGAAACATCGAGTTTGAGCGGGTGGAACAAGGAATGAATTGATAGAATTCAAACCCATGATCCAACTCGCCAAGGGGGCATACTCAATTCAGGCTGGGGTGCAAGCTTCGAAAAGAAATAACCAAGACCACCACTCGGTTTTGGGTACAGTTCATGACCAGTCTAGTTTCAAGCAATTGGAATGAGACGTGCAACACACGGCATGGTTGATGGTTAAACTCGGCCAATGAGAGGGCAACCGTCATCTCAAAGACACTGAGAATTGAACGAACCATCCCAAAGATCAGACATGCCCACTGCTTTCGAGCCCAATTTCCGAGGTTGCAGACACAAATGATAGAAGGAGTAGAACGATTCTAAAGAGAGAGAATCCATGCCGAGATTCGTTCTTATACCCTCGACTGATGATGAAACCTGAGCGTAGAGAGTAAAACCACGCGCTGACCTAGCTCGGCTAACCTGAAACCATCTGCGTGTTGTGCAGATGCACTACCCCCAAGGACACTTGCTTGCTTGACGGAGACATTCTTGCCTGGCTTGAAGGCTTCAGTCATGCGAGTAGTCAGAGAATGAGCTATCTGCCAGTGAGATCCGCGCTCACCAGTATGCGCGTGGATGCACTCGAAGAAAAGTATTTGACGGAAAAGACAAGTCAGATAAGGGAATAACACACAGAACCCACACATTGCGTACAAACGGTCCAGGGTAAATACTTGCCACGTATGCATTGAGCGGCGCACTATGCCTTACCAGCCAGCCCGTTCCTGACACTCCAGATCCACACGACATAAAATATGTTCACTTATCTCTCCAAGCCCAAAGCCTTACTACTTGTCATTGATTGAGCTCCAAGCATTGCATTTACAAGAGCACTGCGATGTCCGCCCGAACAGCTACAGAACAGATCGCCAATGGTGGTTGAACACTGTTGTTGGGAAAGAGCTATTTAAAGCCCTCCAAGGTATAGCTGGCCTGTTGGTGACGGTTCAAAGCGTAGCAATGCCATAGAGCCTCAGTTTTATCACAACGATGCAGAGAAAAGTGATGAACTGCGCCTTGACTGCGCCGCTCAATGGAATTGTGGCGGTGTCTTCGGGCCGAACAATGCCGGGAGATCCACTGATTGCCGTTCAAATCAGCTGAATTGGCGGTTGTCCGAACAATCAGGTTCTGCACCCTGGGACATGAAGCTTGAAGACGCATCGGTCGGCTGATCTTTCATCTATACCTTTATCTATAACAAGTATCTGGAATAGCGCCACAATACCCACCTGCCCAGCTGACACGTTGTGGACCACCCGAAACGCCGAATATATATATAGACTCTTGTGGTTGATCTACCATTTCGCCTACATGAACGTAGTCTGCTGATTATCCTCTGGTTCGTGGGGAGATCGATGGACTCTACAGCAGGTTTGTAAATCGTGTCCCTATCAGATGCACATCGACAAAGCCATGCTGTCCTTTTTGTGGGTCTTTGAAGAGGTGCTTCCCTCTCGGTCCGGCATGCCATTTCACCTCAAGTGCCAGCCCGACTTGAACTTCTGACGTCTCCTCGAACGGTAAAACAATATGTATCTTTTTCCGTTGTCTTGTACGAAGGGACCTTGGTGGAACTGGGAATTCGGTAATGTCGTCCTTCTTTCCAGGTTCTTTGAAAGCTCCTGTCTCCCGAGAAATGTTCTTCCGCTAGTGCGCGCTGGATGACCAGTGTGATTCTACACATATCTGCATGCCCATATTTGTCACTGATCCGGATTTGAAACGATTTACCTTGAGAGAGGCGTACCTTTTTGCTCGTTTTCTCGGTCCGACACATAACCGTCAACCACCAGTGGCCCCCAGTGGCGCCGGTAACTCCTTGCTCTGCACAACTGATGACGTTGGTATGACGTCTTTTCTGGTCAACCGGAAATGGGATTTTTATCGTCTTATGAGCACGAGGCTCTGTAAAGGATCGGCTTGACGTTTGCTATTTGTCAAAGCACCGGAGCTTATCGTTAAGACCTTAGTCTCCGAAAACGCTTGTCTCTTGAGGAGTCGTCTGGAGAGGTCATGCCGTTTTGTTTGGTCTCTCTGTCCGACACTCCGTGTTGCCACCACCCCACAGTACATACTCACTCTGGATCCGGATCATGGTATCCATCTACTTTGCTCCCTTTTCCAAATTCTAAACAAGGCATAGCTTTTTTTTTCTTATGAAGCTCGTAGTCATTATGAATCCCACGATGACATGTGGTTGCAGGGTCCATTTTCTTTGCGGGTGACGGTGTACCTGTACTCCCTTATGTAACTTTTCTGCCACGGCCACGAATCTGAGTCATTTCCAGTACTTTCTTTATGAACACCCCAAGAGGCAACTACTTAGTACGGAGTCTTCTCATTCTTTCTGATTTTCGATGGAGCACACTCTGACACAGATGTTCACGTTGTACCTCGCGTCGTACATAAAAATATGAAACTCAGAAGAAGGATTCTCTCCGTCTTCGGGCTCACACCGTCACCTGCAGGTCGTGCGCGGTTTATGCCTATCGTCTATGCCTTGCCAGCAAGGAGCTGAACGTGGGCGAATGTGATTGCCGTCCTAGCATCTGCCCAGACAGTTGGGAATATCTCCTGCGTACTTACGCACATCGGCCGCTGAACTGCAAGAGCGGCTCTGATGGGAATAATTTTGGAGAGCGTCCGCATGCCGGTTGACAGACCTTCCTAGTGATCGTATTTTAGGAGTCCTTTACTGGAGTTGACCGGTTTACTAAGACCGAGACTGAGGCCTATACTGAGGCATGCTGTACTTGTATCTGACAAGCCAAGCAGCCCAAGGTAACTGGGTTTGTACGTGTGTATATATTACCTGCCAACTTGGAGTGTAAAAATGTGAGCTTACACAGGTTTTCAAGTCGACTTATGTGCGAAGGTTTACGTGGTATCTTTGACTGAGATGAACGTATCCCCGATGTATACAAACGTAGTAGCGCGATCGGTATCTTGAGAGGACTGCGAACTTGAGAAGCCCGGAAGAGAGGCACTTGGCGTGTCTTGAGTCACCTTGAATTGGTATCGATACCCCATGCGTGGCAATGGATTCCGTGGGGACACGTACTCTCGTTGTCGACGTTCTGTGGCGACTTTGGGATCACGTCTCAGTCTTGAGGTTGTCCGGCATGGCAGGCGCGAGCACAATACTTCATTCTGTCAATCTGTGATCAATACCAGGAGCCTATGTGTACCTATGTACGCACCAGAGTCGAGATGACTGGCATCTGCACCAGGTTCAAGGGATAGAAATATGTATGGGGATGCTGATCAATCTTCGTTAGAGCAGGAGCGTTATTATTGCCATTCGATGCGTGGTAATTTGTTGACCCCGAACCCGGGACCCGTATGTCACGGTTGTGGCGACAAACTTGAGGATCATTGGGAGGGCAGCGTGGTGGATACATAGTAATGTCGGGGCCCTAGGATGAACACCCGAAAACAGAACAATTGCCTTGTATGTGCCATTGAGGGATATTTCTACGATATGTGCCTTGAGTGACTGTCAGAAATACTTCAAGGTAATAATACCAACATTGTATTTTTGGGACGGGAAATACTTGGATCTGACTTCTCTTTTTCATTTCGTCGATAAGCTTCCGAGGGCTGATGATGACGGAGGACAAGAGAAATGAGATTCAGTGGACGTGCTGGGCATGTCAGATATCGATCGGAATGAATTGAGGCCGCACGTGGAGCTGACCAATACTAATAGATCTGGAACTCAGAGAAAAGGACCCTCAACAATTTTCTTTTCTTTCTCCCACATCGTACCCCGCGCTTGACGTCCAGCAGCCTCGGGACTGCCTCTGCCGTTGTCCTCAACGGTGCCAAGGCGTCCTCGTCTTCACCCTTCCTCGTTCCGGCCGGTCTCATCCCTCATCACCACCTGGACGCTGCACAATATGATTTCGTCCCTCTAGGCTTTCACGTTCTCGTCTGCTCCCGGCTGTTGTTGAATTTCTGAACCTTGAAACCCATACCATACCCGCGTTGACCAAGACGACTCGTCTACCTATCATTGATCCATACATGGCCAACTCTTCTGAAGAGACACCCACTGAAGGCGAGGGCACCGATGGAGCCGACAAACCCCCGCACAATGGAATGAACAAAGTCACAAATCTATCGAACCATTTCAAAGCAGCACTCAATATGAACAACAATACAACACCGCCCATCCTACAATCAAAGGCCGATCATCCTCCGAAACAATCAACAACGTCGACCACTGTTCCATTGCCTCCTCCAGAATCAGGCACTTATGACAAGGAGCCTGGATACACACTCAGCTCGCTTCAAAAGCTAGCTTTTACAGACAACACAACCATCTCAAACTTTTCTACTGCCTCCTCTCCCACTGAAAGCGACATTGGTTGCTTGCCCATGAATAGCTTGCCCCCCACCCGCCCTAACAGCCGTCCACCAAGCCAACCGCCCAGCCGCGCACCAAGCATGTCTTCCGGCGTCTCCGGAAACAAGATTGTCGCCAATGGCACCCCCAGCACGAAGAAGCCGACACCTCAAAGCTCCAACTCCACGGTCACCCCATCGCGCCCTGCAAAGCCCACCTCGGTATACTCGGACTCGGGATCGCATAAGTTCAACCTCAAGGACCTTCTCGCATCAGGCCCGAAGATTAACCGACGAGGGTCCCAACGCTCCGTCGGATCTTCGCTTTCGGATGCGGGGAGTGATGGGGGGAAGGGGCGGGGAAAGAGTACGGCGGGCGATAGTGCGGTCAGTTTTTCGCAAAAGTATGGGGTTTGCCAAAAGGTTGCGGTTGGAAAGGGGGCGACGAGCGTGGTACGGCTTGCGCATAAGTGGGATAGGACGGAGGAGAAGCTTTATGCGGTTAAGGTGAGTTCTGGCTCGGTCTCGGTTGGACCGAACGAGGGAGCTAATATGAGGTATGACGTGAAGCAATTTCGGGCACGACGGAAGAATGAAACGGAGAAGGAGTATGTGAAGAAGCTGACGGCTGAGTTTTGCATCTCTTCGACGCTGCATCATCCAAATATTGTCGAGACGGTTGATTTGATCCAGGATGAGAACCAGCATTGGTGTGAGGTGATGGAGTTTTGTCCTGGCGGTGATCTGTACGCGGCGATCAAGAAAGGGTGAGTGAGATTGAAGCGTTAATCATGAATCGGACTAATACGGTGTGACAGAGGTATGAGCCCAAGTGAGGTGGAATGCTGCTTTAAGCAGATTTTGCTTGGTGTCGAGTATCTGCATAGTCAGGGCGTCGCTCATCGGGACATCAAGCCCGAAAACCTCTTCTTCGATAACCAAGGTCATCTCAAGGTGCGTTGCCGAATTCGGTTCTGCCGCTGCTGACCGAGGATGTTAATCTTCATCGAAGATCGGCGACTATGGTGCGTCGACGGTGTACCGACTACCATGGGAAGCGACGGTCCACATGTCGACGGGTCTTTGTGGCAGCGAACCATACATCGCCCCAGAACAGTTTTTAGGCAAACGTTAGTATATTTATTACCCTTCTCTTCTCGCGACAATCCAGCTAATAGATGTGCCTTCTGCGTATCTGTCGTTTCCTTCCCCTGGCTTTACCCCGCTACCTCTGCCTTAACGCATGCAGCCTATGACGCCCGGCTCGTCGACATCTGGGCATGCGGAATCGTCTACTATTGTCTCCACTTCCAAGAACTCCCTTGGCGTGCCGCACAGCCGGCGAACGACACTTTATATGCGTCGTACGCACAGGCATGCACGAACCCATCGCCTACAGTGTCTGCTTGCCCGCCTACGATAAATAATTTAAGCCCGAGGGCGTGTAGGCCGCTGATTAGAAAGATGTTGGAGCCTGATCCTAAGAATAGGATGACGATTGAGGACGTCATTGGGCATGCGTGGGTTAAGGCGATCGAGGTGTGTCATGAGGTGAAGGAGCCGAAGCATATACATGTTAGTGCGAGGACGACGCAGTTGATTCATTTGGCGAATGGGCATTAGGTACGTGGTCTTTCGTTGGGATCTAGGTTGCGATATGGTCGTGTTGAGATAGCAGTTTTTGGTAGATGATTTATTCCTTTAACCAAGGCTTTGACTCTGTCCTACGTTGACATGGGGTCCTCCCATCGGGCCTCGTTCTCCAATCCTCCCTTCATCTGCGAACTTTCGGGTGCATGACTCGATTCACGACCCCTCGCCCGCCCACGTTATCATAGTTATCATATTGTGCTTTGCTTAGCTTATAGTCTCGGTCGAGTTTTTGCGATCTTTCTACCTACTCTTTTCTTTCCATTATTACGCCTGTGGTTTTGCCACTGTCTTCCATGTCTGTCCTGTTTTTACCCATTTCCCTTTTCTACACAGAGCGAGTAGAAATAGTTCACACCCTCGTTTTTCTTCTTCAGTTATCGTTGGATTTTTTTTTCCATGTCACTTTTTTTAACTCTGATAATTTAGTTGTCTTGTTTTTTGAAAGGTTGGTCTAATGTGGTCTAATGTGTACATCGGAAACGTCAATGGCATGGATCGGACAACAGGAGGGTCGCAAATTATAACTTTCCCTCCAGCCGCAGCCGATTGAACTGAAGTAGGTTAGCGCCGAGCGGCTACAGTCATACGGGGATCATACAATCCCCCCATCACTACCGATTGGAAGGCCGGGTTGTGAATGTCTCCTCGCGTAACTACCGGACCTCAGTGGAAATTACATAGTTCATTTTGTAGGGTTAATGTACAAGCTCCGACCTGGTATGCGGACGGAACATGACGTCGACTTACGGATTAAATAGCTGTGAACTCGAACGGGCGCCGCCACTTACTTAGTACTTGATGGGCACAGCCTCGCCAAGCGGCGCAATTGAAACCAGTGAGCACTTCAGTATAATTGTAGGTAAATAATTAGGTTATGTGGGTCAAGTATCTTCCAGGCCCGGGAGTCGGTTTCAACGTCGCTGCTTGAATATGATGACAATGATACTAGAAATACAATTGCAATAGTACATGGTATCGACTCCAAATGTCCCTGGCATATAGAAGACACTGATCAGTCATTTAACCAGCCAGCTTCTTTGAGTAGTCTTTGGGTATGAAGGCTATCGGGTTTGATCTCTCCATTGAGAGGCGCAAAGTATTTGCGGATTTTTCCGTCGAAGACAACGGGATAATAGAGGCCTTCTTTTGACTGTCAATCATGGCAGGTGTGAGATAACTAAGTGATACCATGATGGAACAATATTACCTGTCTTGTTGCGCCTTTCCTTGTTGTTTGACCAGTGACACGGCCTTGACGCCAGTTACCACCTGCAGTTTTTACCCAGACATGTTCGCCTGGCTATTGTGATGGTCAGGTGTTATATGACAAAAAAATTCAATATTGACAACCAACCTGGAATGAGTATGACCACGCCTCATCGAGCTCAAGGGGTAGCGGCTCGGATAGCGTAGCGTCGCTATCGCCGTCGCTCCATGATGCGGCTTCCTCGGGGGTGACAGCCCGAAGTGGGCGGGTTCCGCGGGCTTTTTGCGATGGCATGGTAAGTACAAGTGGGTTATAATATAACGACGGCTGTATGTAGCGTAGGATAATAAGTAGTGCTGCGGAACTCGGGAGGAGGTGCTGTGTTAGCGCTAGCGGAGGATCTTGTGGGGGGACGAGATGTGATGTGGCTCTTTGGGGAGGCAGTGGAGTTGCCCTTTTATGCAGCGAAAGCAGTGTTGGACACACGTTTTGGGCATGAACCTTTGTTCTATCATGATCAAAGCGGCTGGATGATCAAACTGGCCGAAACAAGGTAACTGGCCGACTGAGGATAAGATGGCCATGTTACGGCATGATAACAATGCTCTTGAACAATTGTGACTTTTAGATATGGAACAACAATTTGTTGTCTCTAGAATGCTTGAACAATTATTCGCCTTGCTCAGGTGGCCAGAACAGTGGGCGTGGTCCACACGTGCGGCCAAGCTTTAGCGCGTCATGAAAAAATGACAAATTAGTGTGTCAGGACAGCTGATGAATACATGCTTAGTGGAGAAAAAATGATAGGTGATGGTCTTTTCTCAGTCTGATTGGTGAAACTTGGACAGAGGATCATCCCACCCAACAACACCCTGGTTCGTTGACAACTTTGATTCTTGAACAATTCTTGAATGGATGGTAATAAGTATATGCAGATTATCAGATATGATGTGTTGTCCAAAAGGAGCACTCAGTGCATTTAGATAGAAACATGACCAAACTCCTAGTCACGTGCTGAATCAAGCAAGATGTGATCGTATTCGAAGTTTCCGCTTTCTCAAAGAATCTGGTCATACGATGGCCAACAACCTAGACGTATGTCGCTAGTCTTTATGATTCTCGTTACTCTACTTATGCTCCCTACAGAGGGCCGTTGAAATGGTCCAACGCGCCGTTGAAGAGGATTCGAAGCAGCACTACGCTGAGGCTCTCAAGCTTTACCAGAATTCTCTAGACTACTTCATGCTAGCGCTCAAATGTCGGTCATATACCGCCTTCATCCGCTTATAGTACTGATATTGGGATCTTCAGATGAGAAGAACGAGAGGTCAAAGGGATTGATCCGGGAAAAGATCAACGAGTATCTCAATCGAGCAGAAACACTCAAGGAACATGTTTCGAGCCCCAAGAACGCGAAGAACGCAGTTGGAATAGGTGCAAATGGGAAGAGGTGCGCCTGTCCTTCTCTGACTGCTAGTTGCGTTCTTTGTTCATGCTACGGATTAGGAAGGACGATGAGGATGACGGTCAGGATGCAGAAACAAAGAAGTTACGAGCGAACCTAGCTGGAGCTATTGTGCAAGAAACCCCCAATGTAAAGTGGGAAGATGTTGCGGGGTTGGACGGTGCGAAGGCGTCTTTGAAGGAGGCCGTTATTCTTCCAATTAAGTTTCCTCACTTATTTACTGGGAAACGGACACCATGGCGCGGTATTCTTCTCTATGGGCCACCAGGAACTGGAAAGTCTTACCTTGCGAAGGCAGTTGCTACTGAGGCAAAGAGCACTTTCTTTAGTGTCAGTTCTTCAGATCTCGTGAGCAAGTGGCAAGGAGACTCTGAGAGGTTCGCTTCTCATCCATCTTCCCGGTTTACTTTTTTGAAATACGATTCATAGATTGGTTAAGCAGCTATTTGAGCTTGCACGAGAGTCAAAGCCCTCGATCATCTTCATTGATGAAATTGATTCCCTTGCTGGTACTCGTAACGAGAGCGAGTCGGAGGGGTCAAGGCGGATAAAGACAGAGTTCCTGGTGCAGATGAACGGTGTAGGGCATGACGATACCGGTGTGTTAGTTCTGGGGGCAACCAACATTCCATGGCAGCTTGACAATGCGATCAAGCGACGGTAGGTTCAATGCTGACTCAATCATCTTTTGAAGTGCTAATAGTCGTCCAGATTCGAGAAACGCATATACATTCCTCTCCCCGGACCCGATGCACGAAGACACATGTTTCAACTGCACATCGGAAGCACACCAAACGAACTCACACCCAAAGACTTCCGTTTACTTGCCGAGAAGACGGACGGGTATTCGGGATCTGATATCTCCACTGCTGTGCGCGATGCGCTTATGCAGCCTGTTCGTAAAGTCATCAATGCCACGCACTTCAAGCGCGTTCCCGATCCGGCCAATCCTGAAGGCAAGGCTACGAAGTGGACACCATGTTCACCTGGGGATCCTGCAGCAAAGGAGATGGATTGGACAGCGATTGAGTCTGACGAGCTTCTGGAGCCATCTCTTCGGCTAGCAGATTTCTTGAAGTCTTTGGAGAATACGCGGCCAACGGTGACAACTGCCGATATCAAACGACATGAAGATTGGACAAAGGAGTCAGGTGTGTTTACGTTCTTTCTTCTTTTCTGATCTGAACTATACTGATCTTTGTGAAGGAAATGATGGAGCATGATAGTCTTTGTTCCATTCCTGGCTTTGATTGTTTTTGTACTATTACAACCTTTGTGACGACGGGAGACGGGGACTCAGACATACCTCGATTTATTAGGGTGGTTACTTCTCTGCATTCATCTCATTTTGCTGTCATTGTTACCTACATATAGTCTAGATTGGTCTGGTAACCGCTCTGCGCAGTGCGTTTTGCGTTGCCTTTGTTCTGCTTGACTGGGATTAACCTTGGACATAGATTTATGTATGACATGCTGCTCCCCTTCGATTGGATACCACTGTAACTTGTCACAATCTCGAGTCATCTGATATGGCAAAAGCAAGCGAGGCATAACATGTTATGTACAACAATTGCTGAGCAGATACCAACTGCGCTGAACTGAGCCGCAGTTTCGCATTCAACATTTATCAAATCGACGTGAGCTACTGATACTTTGTATCCGACTCACTTCTTTACCTCGTAGATGCTATGAACAAAGGATCGGGCTCCCTTATCGTTGGTCCTACTACCATGCCGTGGGATATTCAGCGAAGTGTTATCAAACGGGTTTTCAAGTTATTGCTTTCGTGCCTTCATACACTTATTCTTAATTTTTCCAGGTTTACGAGAAGGATTCTTGTTGACTTGCCTCCCCTCAAAGTGTTCCAAATCCGCTTGAACAAGTCGAAGGAATGACGAACCGTCAAGAATTCACTGGACTTGCAGGTGGTACGAACACGAGTTTCGAGACCCCTGCTGGCTAGAGGCAAGATGGGGTCGTAGCAGAGAGCAGAGAATTCTAAGCTGCTTCTTCCTATCGACAGTGAATGCTCCATGTGTTTCAAAGATACACTCTCAGCTCAAGCAGTGTGATAACCTTGAACGTTGACTATGTCGGTCTTGCTTACTAGAAGCTCTGTTTCAGGAGCCTCTCTAGCAACTGTCGTTCGGCCAACTCACGATCGGTTTTTTTCCGGATTCTTTTTCCAATCGGATATCATAGTATGTAGATTTTCCTTGTTCCACCCATTCAAAGTGCATTGTATCGAGCTCCCCCAATCCAAAATCCCTTGAATTTTTGCACCTTCCAACTGCTAGCATCAAGACCAATAGAAAAGAACATAAAAGACACCAAGTACCAGTTTTGACTCCTTATACTATGTAAAACTAATTCTGCCTTTCTAGGGTAGAACTTGGTACCAGGAAACGGCCAAACAGCCCAACTTTCTGACGCCTCACTCAGATTTGGCATTCACGAACACGACCCCAACGACATGGTTCACTGAGTCAATCGTGACAGACAGTGCATTAACATCAGATGCATCATCCGACCTTGACTCCCCCCAAGGCAGTGAGACACTTCTGGCATCGAGAGCCGCCCTTTAATACTTGTCGAGTACCCTAGTCGATGACAGAAAAAAATGTGAAGCTGTTTCTTCACGGCCCGTTTCCTGTTCCTTCTAATGGCCTCTCTGAATGTCCCGTAATCTTCATCGTCCTGGAACGATGTCGGCAACCGCGTCTAGACTACCTCGGCAGCAGGGTTCACAGTCAAGTCAATACACGAATCCGACACGTCCGACGTCAAATGGGCCAGATACGCCAAGCTGGACGAATTCCCCAACTTGGTACTACCTATGAGGACATGCACGAGGAAAGAATAGTGTCGTCACGGTCAGGCTTACTATGTAGAGCTCCTTTACACAAGTCATCCGTGATGGTCAACTGTCAACCCCCAGCACCCAGGAGTATATGCTACTTTCTTGTGGGCAATGATTTTTTGCGAGTGACTGCTCAAAGCAATGTATGAAGTCATGGTATACAGACTAATGATCACAATAACTAGAATGACATCGTTTTACATTTTAATGTGCAGAAAGCAATTCCCTGAATTCGAGTCCCCATGTCGGGTTCCTCTTGACGTCCTCCACAAACGTATCAAAGCGTAACGAGACGCCCAGTCCGACCTTGCTGAGCGCCGCCACGGCACGCAACGCGCTCCTCTGCAGCTCGGCCGCACGCTCCAAGTCTTGTTTGACAGTATCCTTGGTAACATTTGCACCCTTCATAGTCTTTTCGAGTGGGGGCGTTGCCTCGTCCAGGCGTTGAGATACAGCGGCAGGCGCAATCTGTGCGAGGCGGAAGAGTATCATATGCGAAATAACCTTGATCTCGTCGGAGTCATCTGAAAGACCCGGAATCACATGGCTCAAGAATTCATAAAGATCGAGTTTAGCGAGGCAAGTATCGAGCTGATAGCAACGAATCAACATCCTGTAAGGGCATATAAATCATATAGAAGCATACGCACCAATGTATACATTGTCTCATATGCAGTTTTGCGGGCATCTAACCCGTCATCAACTTTGTATGCCCAAGGACCCATCTGCACTGTGCGGATGAGGTCGGGGTTGACAACGGTCTCTTTGTAAAGGCTAGGCAGAAGAGTGCTCAAGTGCTCTCGGATAAGGTGCGGTTTAGTGCGAGCTGCTGAGTTCAGCGATGAAAGCGCAAGCCGGCGTACAGTCTACAGATATCATGTGTCAAATAGGTGAGAAGGAGGCAGACAGAAAACTCGTACGAGATCTTTGTCCAGCATGAGGGAAAGGAAGTCCACAAGTAAAGGTGCAAGAAGCTCATCGTATGACTGAGAATTGTCCGCGAATGTGTACCGAATGGCGGAAACGACAGTCGCCCTTGTGGCAGCATTAGATTCACGGAGACGGGCCTGGGCAAAGATTCATTCTCGGAGGGGGTCAAAATAATAGAAAAGTATTACGAACGTGAAGTTGGGGCAAGTATCTTGAAGGGTGCGTCGTTGCGAGTTTGCCAAGGCAGGCCGCAGCCACGTTCCGCGTGGTCTCGTCAGATGTCTCAGAGTTCTGGAAGAGAGGGGCCCAAAGCATCTCTGCAACACCTTCCAATTGGCCTTGTGAACAATGTGTAACGACCTAAGCCGACACTCGTGTGTGAGAGGTTGCTTCGAGTAATTGCACTATCCCTACCTCTTTCAGAGCGTGAAGAGCAAGAAGCCGCTTCTTCGGATCGCTTTCTGCCAGTCGTACGATGGCAGGGAGGAACTGTGAGAGATTCCCGATGGTAATGTTCCCTAGAGGAGGAAGTCAAAAGCCGCCACAAATAGAATAAAATGATGATACTTGCCAGCAGCAAAAGCAGCCGCAACGCGAACCTCTTCCTGCTCAGAACCGAAGAGATCGATGGCGTTAGCAAAGAGATCCTTCTGCACAGACATGTCACTGAGGAAAAGTCGTCAGAAGTGGTTCTTATCGAAGTAGGAGAAAGAATCGGATATACATGAAACGACCAAGCTCCCCAACGATGAGCAGACTGAGAACAACGAGCGAAGATTTCGCTTTTGACGCTTTCTTTAGAATGGTAAGAAGATAGCTCGTCCAAGAGATGCAGCATACACACCTTGATATGCTTAGAATATTCCGCGATAGTACCCGCAGCGACGTTGGGCTGGCTTTTCACCACTTGCGCGATGCACTTGGCAACATTAGCCGGGCTGGCCTCCGCTTTCGGGGCTTTCTCAACTGAGATGACCAAGTTAGGCACGACGTGAGTCGAAATCTGATCGTCCGCCTGTACGAGAGCAGCATAGAAAGCAAGCAGCGAATCAAGCGCATTGGCTGTGAGGAGAGAGGAATGCGAAATCTCGTAGATGGTCGGGAGAAGGTGCTTCTCAACTTCAGGGAACGTAGTTCGTGGAGTCAACTTCAAAAGCAGAGCTAGAATGCTCAGTGCTTGCGACAGGAGGGCGATGTCGGTGATGGAGATGTACGACTTGACCTGAACAACCAAAGCCGGCGCTAGACCAGGTGGGATGCCAGTTGTGTAGCTGCCAAGATGATCAATGATTGGTTACAAAGAACGTGAGGGTAAGTTCACCTCTTCAGAAGGATATTCAAGGCAAGGAACATCTCAAGCTTTCCTTGACGTCCTGCCTTCTTAAGCAGGTTCAACAGCCACTCCACGACACCATTGACCCAAGCATCGCCAACAGACACTTCTTTTGCGACCTTCGTCACAACCTTCACTGCACCATCGGTCTTGCCCGACAACCTACAGATCGACTCCCATTCTTTACCGCCCTTGCTTCGGACGGTCTCGGTTGCCGCGATCCACAGATCAGCGATACAATCTTCTGCACACTCGCGCACTTCTGCATCAGTGTCATGGTTGCTCAACTTGGAGACGGCCTGCTCGTACACAGGGTCAATCCAATCAACCCCTTTGATTGGTTTGAGCGCATTGAGCAGTGCCGAAAACACGCGGAACGACTCTGATGCGATCCTTGGATGGCGCTCCCCAAGTGACTTGAGGAGGACAGGCGTCAAAGTCGAAAGGGATCCCACAAAGACAGGTGGAGGGTGGGTCGAGAAGAACAAAGCCAAGAAGGACAGGCAAGTCAAGTGCAGAGTTGAGGTCGTAGTTGTGGGAGATTGAGAAAGGATAGTTTTAGAAGTTGCAAAAATTGAGAGAACCTGAGTCGACAGAGACCCAGGCAACACTGTCAACAGGGCATGAAGCAGACTAAAACCGGCCTGAAGGGTCGCAGGCGGAGTTTTTGCGGACTTGAGCTGGTTCAAAAGTGCTTTTGATGAGGAAGGTACTTGAGATTGCAGAAGACTGTACGGGCTTTCTACGGCGTCTGAGGTCTCCGTATCACGCTTTCTCTTCCTGATGTCGTCCTTGCCCTGAGGAACACCGTAGACTGCCGTTTGGTTGAGAAGGGTAGCGTATGTTGCCCAAACCTCGAGTCGGACTGTCATCTCACGATCCCCAAAGCGAGAAATCAGAACGGGGGAGACCGTTTTGTAGATCGGAATGAGAAGCTCGGGTCGTGTTCCAATGATGGCTGCAAGAAGCTTGGTTGCAGAACGGCGAATCTTGTAAGAGGTATCTTCGTCATCCGAATATCTGCTATATATCAGTTTTATTCTTTAATGAAGAGAACCAAAGTTATACTCGTCGTCAAGCTCCTCATCGTCTTCATCCTCGTCTGCATCGGCCATCTCCTCATCTTCGTCGTCACCAGCATAATTCTGCATCAAAAATTAGCCCACGCTCCGAAACAGAACCAACGGACATACCGGGTCATACTTAATAAATTGGTTTCCGGCTTGCACAATGGCATCCAGATATGGGGTAGTCTCTGTAGGGCACCTCAACAGAATAGCCTCAAGCGCCTATCACAATACATGAAATCGAGGTCCTATTCATCACGAGGAAATATCAACGCTAACCTGTAGAGATCCCTCTCGAAGTTCGTCATCATCTTTCTGAACGGCTTTTAGTATACCGGGCACGATCTGACCAAGGACAGGGGCGATTTGTGCTGGAGAATGACGTGCAACGGCGGCGACTAGCTGAACTGTTGTTCTCTGCTTCTCAACATTGGCCAAATCATCGAGATGAGGGAACACATTTGTCCTCAAGACCTCATGGAATAGCTCTGCATGCGATATGGGAACATACTGCGACAGAGTGATTATTGCACGTTTTCTGACCACGGGACGTCCATGGGAGAGGAGAGGGGTAAGAACCGGCAAAGGGGACGGATCGAAGGCGGTACCGGCAAGTAGAGCAGGAAATCGACTGATTAGGATGGAAAGGATAGACAGGATTTCAACCAGCGCTTCGGGGGGAGTGCTCGGCTAGTGTGGCGGCGTCAGTTTGCATACGAATCTCGACTTCTGCACGACCCTCACGTTTCGTATCTGTCCTAGCAATTTAGGAGTCAACTTCTCGCAGGCAGTCGCGGCGACTTTCCCATCGGGCGGCAATTCTGCCGTGATAGTTTTAAGTGCTGTAAGGTCTTTAGAGGATGTGAACAAAGACAAGTTCGCATGACGCACCAAGACCTGAAATATCACGAAGCTCTTCGTCTTGACCGCCCGAAAACTCGATAAGTCTGTCCACCACGGTCTCCATTTGGGGTTGTCTTATAATCTTTATCAGTTGTCCCAGACTGAGGGCACGATGAGGTATTTTCACCGGTAGTATAATTCACATACACACCATTTCACTGCTTGGTTCTTCACTTCTGAGATCTTGTCTTCAACGAGGAGAAGTACCTGATTCAAAACCTTGTTCTCCACGGCTTCATCACCAAGAAAGCAGTTCGGATCTTGCTTGATCTCGGTCATCAGGTCATTAAGGCCCATAAACCTTCACGAGATACATGAGACTCCAAAAAGAACGCGTTGATGTTCAACTCACCGAAAGTCCTGGTCAGGCGAGAGCATCTGAAGAACGAGGGCGTCAGCATCACCTCAAATGTATTGAAATCGGATTATCTACGTGCCTTCTCGATGAGACTGTTCATAAGATATCCTTTCGTCATCGTGTATGCCGATTATTGTCGTGGGTGGTCCAAAAGATGAGTTTAGATGACAAGTATACTACTTGTCGGTGGCGGTGGGCTTTTATCTCCGCACGTGACTCATTTACCCTGACGCGTCGATGCCCGAACTGAGACGAACAAAAAAAACAATTGTTTTCTATAGAGGTGACATTGTGGCAAAAACATTGCAGACAAAGGGATAGATAACTCGGAATATCCTAAATTCATATCATTTTCTTGACTGCGAAAGAATTCCTTCTCGACGCGTCAATATAGGTTCATGACTTGATGAACTTCAATGAGGGCGGCACCTGTACAAGAATTACCACGAAATACTTACACTCCAAGAAGATCTATAGCTTTGGTGCTAAGTTGCCTAGACTATAGCTATACTCCATGACTCGTTATCAACCTTGCGATTGCTCCTCGAGTCCTTGATCATGATGCATGATTCCAACGAAGGTTGAACCTTCTCGATCGTGTTGTCAGCGGCCTGCTTGGCAGCAGCGATAGAAAATAACAACGCGTATGGCATCACTCCCGGAGGTTTCCCCACTGGCAGGCCCTCCTTTACCGGACGCTGGTACTACTTTCCCTTTCAGTGTAGCGACATTGTCCATGCAGCGCCTCTTGCACCGACTTGAACGCTATCTAGATCTCAAAATGTTTGACTTGGATTCCGGTCATTTCGAACAAGTACTATCAAGTACTCTTTGCTACTCTTCGGCTCCGAGGTGGCATTAATCCCACCCGTCGGCCATTGCACACTTATTGGACATTGACCAGCACGTTTGTACACTCCATTATAGCTAGTTATACAGCTTTTCTGGTTACGGCTGCAGTTCAACTTGATAAACTCGAATCAAAACCATACACGGAACGGATCCTTATTTTGAATAATTTCGCAAGAACACTACAGTTATTTGCAAGAATCAGGACCTCACAGTGACCTCACTCAGCTGCTCCCGAACGTGGGTAGAGCCATTCTGCTATATGATTTGCCGTTAGGAAATACTTGTTTTCTCACAATCCCAATCGAAACACTTGATCTCATGACCATTCGCGATTTTCCCGTTACATTATCACAACTAAAGTAACATGCATATGATAAGTCCAACAATTCTATTCGCGTCTCCTCATGTTTTGACAAGTTCTCTATTTAGCACTTTTTCTATCTTCTTGGTATCGGCCCACTAAACTACCCACGATAAGTCAAATACGTACGCAGATTCGTGTCATCGCCCCGACGTGCAGTACGGGCTTATTGGTATATAAACTCAGTCGACATATCTGCTCTGGTACTAGTATCTTGACACCATGCTCGTCTTATTAGCCCAATTTCTCGCTGTCCTCGCCCTTGTTTGGGTTTTGAAACGATTTATGTCGAAGAGAGATATCGATAACGTCCCGGGGCCCGAACCTGAATCGTTCTTCAAAGGTGTGTATATTTCACATAGCAATAGTTCCACTGACACGTCCGTACTTTCCTCAGGAAACATGGCCCAGATGTTCAACGCCTCGAGTGTCGGTTGGGAATTCAATTCGATGATCTCTGAACGATGTATGAGATTCCTCAAAGTTATGTCCTCCATCTCTATACCAATGAGCGCACACAGATGGCAGAGTCGCTAGAATCTGGGGTCTGTTTGGTGTAAGCTGTAGTCATTCCCCAAGACGAGATGTTGTTGAGGCCATAACAGTCAAAATATCTGGAGATTTACGACCCGAAGGCCCTGCACCATATACTTGTGAAGGCGAGATAATATGTTTCTCGGCATTAACAGTCGTTTATTGGCTGAATAGGATCAAATTATATATGAAGAAACCAGCTCATTTTTCGCGTATGCAGAGATACTCGCCAACAGTGTTGCCAACTTATGATATTTCTGTAGGTCCAACGTGATTATGTTTGGCCAGGGCCTTTTGTCTACGCAAGGTGCGCCTCTCACCTATACAACGATGTTGACCACAACTAAATGTGATCACTGGCAGGCAATCAACACAAGAAACAACGCAAAATGTTAAATCCCGTCTTTTCAATCGCGCATATGCGTAGCATGGGTACAAGTTTATGTTAATTGTCGTCGCGATTTATGTTGTAGATGATGCTTTTGACCATCCAGTTCCCATGTTCAACGACATTGCAAAGAAGGTTCGGCTTTTCATGTCATATCAATACCGCAGACACTTTAAAAATTTGACTAGCTCGAGAAAGCCATCAAGAATAAGTTGGCTCAGGGTGCCCAAGAGGTAAACAACTTTTCAATGGACCCGAGCTTTGGAACTTAATGATTCCTCAGGTTGATGTCTTACACTGGATGAGCCGTACCGCACTTGAGATGATAGGACAAAGCGGCCTTGGGTACTCTTTCGATCCTTTGGTGGAGGGCGCCACGCCACACCCGTTCTCCGAAGCAGCTAAAGCATTCACGTTAGTGCCACTTAATATTCGTAGCATCAACTGCTGCTGACAACAACGCTCCGTCGACTAGCCCTGCCACGTCAAAAATGTCACTGGAAATCCAGTTTCTACTCCCGATCCTCGTCAAGATTGGCTCCCCGAAGTTCAGGAGGTGGTTTGTTGATCATATTCCTAGTAAAAGATTGCGTGCTATTCGGGATATTATTGATACCTGGGACCGGACGACGACGGAGATCTTTGAGGGGAAGAAGAGGGCGCTGAAGGAAGGTGATGAGGCTCTTGCGAAGCAGATTGGACAAGCGAAGGATCTTATGAGTATTCTCAGTAGGTTGTTGACTCTGCCATGGAGCATTCACTCAAGGAATCTTTACCTAGTGAAGGCGAATATTGAGGCGTCGGAGGAAGACAAGTTGCCTGAAAAAGAAGTTTTGGGACAGGTGGGTCGGCCAATATTCCCGGCGCTTCTTCAGCTACTAATCGATAGCCTGAATGTAGATGTCGTGAGTTGGACACCTTCTCAGTATGGGCGGAATATGACGATCACTAGGACATTCGCTTTTGCCGCCACCGATACGACCTCCAACGCACTCTCGCGGACTCTGCACCTCTTGGCATTGCATCCTGAAACACAGGAGCGCCTCCGCGCTGAAGTCACCGAAGCACGCAAGTTACATAACGGTGACATACCTTACGACGATTTAGTCTCTCTCCCTTTCATGGATGCAGTGTGTCGAGAAACCCTTCGTCTGTAGGTCGTTTGGGAGTTGCTTGCCTCTCCATTATTGATACTCAATCCTCAAGCCATGCCCCAGTGCCACAGGTTCTCAGAGTGCATGTGTTCTAACCTACTCACTTGTCCTCCTTCAATTTATTCCTTATTTATAGCGCCCGAAAAGACATCGTCCTACCTCTGTCGACACCGATTAAAGGAATTGACGGACGCGAGATGGATTCAATTCTGGTCCCAAAAGACACCCAGATCTTCATTGCCATTTTGAATGCTAATCGTGACCCTCTTTTGTGGGGCCCGGATTCTCTCGAGTGGAAGCCAGAGCGATGGCTTGTGCCTATCCCAGAGGCTTTGCACGACGCTCATATGCCTGGAATCTATTCACATCTGTCAGTGTGGTCTGTGGTCCTCCGCAGAAACCGAAATTAACATTTTCCTTCTTCAGCCTGACATTCCTGGGTGGTGGTCGAGCGTGTATCGGGTTCAAGTTCTCGCAATTGGAAATGAGTGACTACCCCTCATCTTATTAGGCGAGATTCATAAGTTCTGATTCGTGGAACTTTGCAGAGGTCGTTTTGTCCACCCTCATCTCCCAATTCCGTTTCTACCCTCCAGAGAAAGAGATTGTTTGGCAGATGAGTGGGATCACGAACCCGGCGCTGAAAGATTCTCCCGAGACTCCTCAGTTGCCACTCAAGATGGAGTTGGTTAATCGGAAGGCCTAAATACGTCTTTCATCGTTATGAAACCCACCGCTTTCTGCACATTCAATGGTAGTAACCCAATGTATGACTCGAATGACGGACCAGTAGGATATGTATTATTATTGAAATGCCCTGACAGAGCCTGCGATGATTTCACTGTCACCGCTCAATTGAACTATGACTGAATTTAGAGTTGTTTAGGCTGCTCTGTTTATCTCCACTCTAGTCGGGATGGGAGGCGGTTGTGTGAGGTAGAAAAGTCAATATCTATAGCTAATTATCCCCGAGTATTGACAGCATCGGTGGTCGGTGTTACCTGACCGTCAACAAATAATGGTTAAAACTGTGTAAAGAGTGGAAGTGTCCGGTGTCTAGTGAACGTGTGGCAAAAATAATCAGATCATAGTTGATCTGCCTTCAGACTGTCATATTTGGGGCACAATTTGTTCCAGGCCGCTACAAGAGCAGAACCATTATCAAGAGGGCTGAATATGCGACCAGAGAGCGGTCACTTACCAGGAGCTGGGTCCGTTGCTTTGATGTGAGGAATGTCCTCAGCGAAAACAATAGCCAGACCACTGTGAAAGAAACTCTTAAGTTGATGGCCCATACATATAAAGAAACGATACATACAGCTCGAGATGCCAGTCAATATGACTTCAAAATGCATGTCAGTAGAGCCACGCAAGATTTAATTGAAAACATTCAAAAACGCACCAATGCAAGAACCAAGGCCCAGCGTTGTCAGTGACGAAACGAATCGTAGTATTTCCGTCTGCAAAGCCGGTATTGACCACATCACGGCGCACCGGATTGATATAATTGTATTGATCGCTGTCTCCGCTGCGTACAACAGAGAAGGAGTGCTGTCTAAACGTTAGTACCAAGTACAAATCAAACAGTACTAGGGGCAAATGGACATACGCCATGCAGATGGAAAGGATGCTGGAGGAACACGGTCAGTACTGGGTTAAGACTTCTTGAACACTCGAATGCTCACTGGGCCGCCGATCTCGAAAGGAGTACCAGGGATAGTCAGTTCAACAACTTTATTACGAGGCAATTCGTAATAACTTCCTTGAGGGAGCAGATCCTGTGCTGTATGTGCTCCACTCATGATTTGAAGCAGAGCTGGCGCAGTGGGCGGAACGAACGACGCATTATTTATCGTAAGGAGAGGGGCAGGGATGTGTTTGAAGTCGACAGAGATTTTGAGGAGTAAGTTTATATCGGCACCTCCTACATAGGGCAATCCAGGGGCAGCAGGATTGTACAAAGCATGCAGATTGGACTCTTTAAACGGGTTTTGGGCTGTCGAACTTGTTTCAGGATCGCAATGGGCCGCTCCATGGTATCGAAAAATAGCAGAGTTCATCCCACCATCGAAGCCCGGGACAGCTCGAGGATCTGGGTTCGCACGGATCCAATAGTTCCCAACGCGTTGGTTTGCATTGACCACGACGGAGTAACGCTGGCCCGCAAAGATTTGGAGTTGATCGACGGTCAGAGGAGTCGTGTATTCGCCATCGGCCTCGATAATGGTCATGTGGTGGTCGTCAATCGAAAATGTGAAGTTGGGGTCACAAGACATTGCTATAATGCGGAAACGGTATCTTAAGCCCTTCTTTACGTTGATAACAGCGAGGCTCGTGTTAGCAGGCGAGCCTTTCCAACGGCCTTTCCCGTTGATCAACGTTGAGTAAGGCGAGAGAGGTATGCCGGTGACGGCAGTCTTTGTTGCAGGTTCATGGTACCTAGAGAAGTTTGAGGGACCACCTCTCCCAGTATTAATCATAGAGGAACTCACCAGTCAGCGAGGGTAATTATGGTTGATTCTATGCAATAGAAATTGATGTGTCAGTCTACCTCGTGCCTTCACACTGCAAAACTGAATGAGCATACCATCATCGACGTCGTACAACTTCTTGTACGGATCGTTGGGATCATAAATAATAAAGGGACCGCGCAAGCCATCACAGTACTGCGTTGCTAAGAAGCAATTTCAATACCTAAGTTCTACGTAAGAGTTGCAAGACTTACATAGATGGGAATGATACCAAAAAGTGCCCGCCTGATCAGGAACAGTAAAGTCATAAAGGAAGGAATCATTAGGTGCTATCGGGCATTGTGTTACGAACGCAGTGCCATCGGCCCAGCTGGTATGATGCTGAAGGATACCATGCCAATGCTATGCCAAAATCAATGAATGGATCAACACTATGATTTAAATGATTCAAAGAGGGAAACCCACGATACTAGTACTCCGCAACATAGTGTTGTCAGTCAGATGGTCTATTACATTGATTCTAAACCTGTCCCCCTATTGCAGTCAAGATAAGCACCTCAAAAGCCCGTTTAATTCGAAAACTCGCCTTCTTTCCACGAATCGCGGGGCCAGGGAACGTTCCATCAGCCAGAACAGATCTTCGAATCAACATGTGAGGGCAGAACGTAGAACAGAAAACTGAAAAACCGACGATCTAACAAAGCCATCTGGACTTATAACCTTG
Source organism: Termitomyces sp. K1Ag (assembly GCA_017657315.1). Lineage (NCBI taxonomy): Eukaryota > Fungi > Basidiomycota > Agaricomycetes > Agaricales > Lyophyllaceae > Termitomyces > Termitomyces sp. K1Ag. The sequence continues at coordinate 44,347 of JAGGAR010015995.1, forward strand.
TTCTTGATAGTCAAATCAAGATAATTGACGTGGTGTGCATGGGCGTGGAAACTGTGCGCGTGCAGAAACAAGTGGGACGCAGTGGCGCCTAAAATCAAGAACGCGCTGAGCATATCAGCGAAATGAACCCCAATGATGAGAGAAAAACGACTCACAGGTCCGACTTTAAATATATACTAGTAGCTTTAGCTCCCTTCTTCGCCGTGTTTTTTGATGTTCTGATGTAGAAGTCGAAGTCCAGGCACTGCGTAGAATCCTGAAACAGATGGACAGTTGCCAACCCGTGTTGGCAGAGAAGCGGTGAAGTTTTTTCTGTTTTTAGTGGGCGCCTACCGCCGGGACGTCATAGCTCAGACATCACTCGTCTAACAAGCCGTTTTGAACGGTTATATAGCCAACAGAAGTGAATAGCTCTCATGCAAGAGGGAGGGATAATGCGTCTGGTTAGTATGTGGTAAGTTGTGGATGGGATGATCGCCTATAGTCGCCTATCGTGTCAATATAAACCCATCAGGCCTCAGGTGCGGTGACAGTCCCGACGAAGGCCGGGATTTGTGGTGATAAGCATGTGAAGTGTGAGGTATAGTGAGGCCTTGAGGGTCCAAGATTAAGTATATTGTGTACGAGATTGATTTCGGACAGCTGTCAAAAGTCAAAAAAAGTCGTTGAATACAATACAAATACGTAGATAATATCATTGAACAATAATGAGCTTAAGTGTGCATACATATTCGCAAAATTTTGGGGCAGATCATTGGAGGAGGTCCAATCAGCTACATAGGTGCTCCATTATGAATACAGTAGACTCTTAGTACAACAACTCGGCAGCAAAGGTTCCAAGAACCATGAAGTAACTCGGCCATAACGGGGAACCCTGAGCTTCAAAGGGGATGATGCAGAATTTGTACATATAACCACTGGCATGAGGCTGCATGAGGGCGCCGAGGACTGTGGATTTGTGGATTCAACGGAGCAGTTCTTTCCTAAGCTTTCCTAGCTCCGTCTTTGAAGGCAAAAAATCATCGTCCTCGTCATGAGATAGGCCGAGTTCCCGTCGCGCTCTACTTGTTCACCCACTATCGCGATCTCGATGTATACTCACCAATACATCACCGGACTGTCACAATCAATCAATTGATCTGAACGTTAAAGTTTAAACGATGATGATGCGGCCATGCCAGTGCGCATGTACAGACTTGGCGATACACACGGAGTCTCCCAACGAGTGCTTCAGATGTTTGCAGCGCGATGTTGCTCAGTCACGATCAAGATGCTTTCTCAAACCCTGAAGCTTGAAGACAGGAGCTTGGATTTCGGGTCTATTATAGTCAGTCCACATCCTCGCCCTTTCCAGATAAATCTACTTTCCAGAATACCACGATCCGAATAACCTCTTCTTAATCTCATCAGCTGCACGTCGTCGTTCTACAGCAGCCGCGCCCTCTCCTAGGACAGATTTATTCTCGATCGCGCGACGACTCAAATATGGCACCACCTGAGGGTATGGTAAGCGAATGGATGGGATGGAAGTCGTGTTATGCATACCTCGGAGAGTGCACCATAGGGCAGATATCTAAGAAAAAATCAGCAGAGCACGCATACAATCACAAAAAAAAAATAACATACTTGATAATCAAAGGCGTATTAGATGCCGTCGAATTAACCAAATGATTCGTCAGATCATCGCACATGCCTATCAAAATCAAGGTCACCAGCAATTTCATACCAACACCAAAACAACGCGACCAACCATACAACTGTCCAATCGCCATCCTCTCCGTAACATCATCCGGTACCACCACCAACTCGTCCTTCTCCCCACCCTTAACCGCCAATCCATTCCTAACCAATTCCCCCAGAATCACATCACAGCTGCCCCAATTATGCGTCCCAAAAAGCACCCCCAACCCCGGCGTCCCCTTACCCTTCCCTTTCCTCCGTTGTACATCCACATCCTCCCGAATCTTTCGTACAAGCATACGCGCACACGCATTGTAGCAGCCATCCGTCTTGGCTTTCGTAAGCCATACCGGTGCGGTAGGCTCCGACGAGAGTAGGAGGGTGGGTTTTCCTTCAAGCCGGGCTTTGTGTGCTGCGACTTCGTGGGAGTGATACGCTCCGCGGACGAGTTTGACGCCTAGGGCATAGTTGCCTGCTTTCGCGTCTGCAAGGGATTGGGCGAGGAGTTCAGGCGTCCTATAGGGTGATTGGTTAAAATATTGTGGGGCTGTTAAGGTTACCACAAGAAGGACGTACCGTTGCAAATAGGCTTGGTAGGTCCCATAGATAAGCGGCTGAATGGAGGAGGTATCTTGATTCTCACGAGAAGGGAGTTTGTTAAATTGTCGTGTGAGAGATAGCGTCAAAGCGTCGATTGCGGGTTGATACCAGCTATACTCTGCATCAACGATAATCTTCACTCCGCGTTGCTGCGCGCGTTCACAGATTCTAACTAGGTCAGCGTGGAAGTCGCGAAGTGCCGCAATATCTTCGGTCGTCAAAATCTCGGTAGGAGGCTTATCTAGCACATCGAGATCAGAGGAATGGGGGCATCCGGGGTAGGGGACTGAGCGTTTGGGCCGGGTATTTAGGAGGTGGGAAGAGAATTTGATGAGAACATTTGCGTCAGGTATTAACGCACTCTGAGAAGATGTCATTTAAACAACTATAGCGGGAAAAGGGGCTAACGTACCATCTTTATCGCTACCCACGTCCTTCGGCCACTGTGAAATTTACCCGACACACCATCTTCAAAGTCGGCTGCCACATCGACGCAATGAATCAGTTCCTCGACGATTCGCTTGTGCGGAGACGGCTCCTTCTTAGACGAGGCCAACCCCGTGGCCTCACTTTCGTCGACTTCGACTGAATATGCGAATAGGGCGCCCTTGTTTGCAGCTCGGAGCTTGTACAATAGGGGGAGCGTCTTCTCTGCCGTATCACCGCCGACAAACTGTAAGAGATGAGCTCTAGATACGAGCTGCGTTCCAATCGTCACGTACTTGGTCAAAGAACGTCCACCGAACAAATCTCTCACCGAACCAGCTAATTCCAGGCAACGTTGCAAGTTGTAAAAGCCTCGGAGAGTTATCGACAAGGGTCGGGAACGAACACATAGTGAACACAGCATAGGCCCGAACAAGTTCACCAAACGTCATTTCTTTGGTTGGATCGGGAGCCACAGCTTCGGCTTGAATAATTGGTAGTGATACAAGCCCAATCGCCAGTAGAGCACCGCCAGAAAACAAGCCGGTTGTCCATCGTTTCATCATGGAATTTCGCCCCGCACCCGCACCGGAACTTGTGTGACGACATTGATAACGTGGAAAAGGTATGTGGAACGATGATCGCGACGGCAGGCGCGATGCCTGTACAAGTATTGGCCGAGAGGAGGTCCTTGATGCTCTAAACATTGGGAGTAGATACGTGGTGTATAATTAATCCATCCTGGAAATCCATTCTAAATAGGGCCTTTCACGGATCTTGATAAGTGCGTAGTGAGTCCGTGGTGACAAGTACTTACCAGATTTGCTTTCCGGACATTCCGAAACTCGAAGGCTAAGCAAAACCACGAGTTAGATCCTGAGAACGGCGAGTGTCGTCGGCGCACGGAGAATTGGCGCCTCTCCCACAGGTTCTTGATCATGACCGCTTGCCAAGTGCGCAAACCGGCGGCACGCCGTGGATCTCCTTGTATAAAATGGCTGACAGATTACTCGTATTCACCACTGAGCTTATCTCCACAATGAACTGATCGTTCTAATTGGTTAGTATAAAACCCTATAAGCTCGTGAACGCGCGTTAGACCAACGTTAGACGCAATTGCAAAGCCTCAGAAGGGGCTTCTATATCAAGCGTTGAAGAGACTACTCACCCAACTTCTCCAAAAGGATGCAGAAGCGTATAACTTTGATTTGCATGCGCTCACTGAGCTCGTACTGGGCCAGCCAACGGTGGGGACAACGATAAAAACTGATGGAATTGAAAGCGACCCATACGCTTTTTTGACCGTGCTGAACATGCACGTTCACCATGTACGTTCTCTTCCTTCTAAAAATAAATTAATTCGATTTTCATCCTACACAGGAACACCCCTCGATAAAAGCGATTGCGAACTACGCCCTCGAAAAGTCGTCTGCCGACCCCGCATTCCACACAACACTTCAAGCTCTCTTTTCCCAGAATCAATCCCACGTCGGACTGGTGTTATCCGAGCGCCTGATTAACATGCCCGTGCAGGTCATTCCTCCGATGTACAGTATGCTCTCTAGAGAAATGCAGTGGGCCATAGACGATGTATGTCCCCACTCCAACCCACTCTCCCTGATGCTCATTATTCTGACGCTTGGATTTGAATTAGAACGAACCATACACATTCAGCCACTACCTATTCATATCCCGAACCTACCATCTCACACCAGAGGAAGAATCCGTTCTTCTCAATACCGCACCAACCACCAGAGGCCCCAGCACCAAAAAATCCAAAAAAGGAACCACCACTCAACCCACGCCGGAGACCTCACCAGACGGTATCTATTCCTACCATCCAGAGGACGACTACATCAAATTGGTACGTGCTCTCTTGCTCCGGGTGCTTTGAACATGCGTTGAATCAATGAAAACTGTAGGCCTCAATACACTCCGTCGATTACCGCTTCAAAGCCGATAACGAACCCCGAGAGAAGGATTCGTTTGGTTTTGACACTAGAGGACGGATCATGCTTGTACCAGCAGAGAGATTTCCAGAGCTCATAGCAAAGATGAGTGAAGTGTACGCTCCTCCCACCTAGATATCAAATAAATGAGCAATTTTGTCACCTGGCGTCAGCGTCAGCCGCTACGAGACTCCTTATAAGCTTAAGGACCGACAGAAGTCATCCTCCACTACTTAAAGTTTACCACAGCAAAGTAGTTCCGCATCTGTATCGCAGTCACCCTTCAGCCCAACCAGCCCATCCCCAACGATGTCCCTCTCCCTCCCCTCTCCGCCCTCCCCCAACCCTCTTGTCTCTCTCCTCGCCAAATATGACACCGCCCTCTCCCTTTACGACGACCTCGCAAGGGACATCAGCCAGATGAAAAAAGCCACACAGCTCGTCCGGCAGAAGACTCTCAAGCTTTTCGAGACGAAGGTGCGGAGGAAGAAGGCGTTGGAGATCCAGGGTGAGGCTCTTGATGGTACGTTCACCTCCGAATCTCTGAGCTTGGTTTGTTTGAGTCGGGTCGATCCGGGCATTAGTGCTTCTCGCAGCTGGAGTGAAAGCACAACAGAGGCGCAAGGGGACGGGGCCTCGGAAAGCTAGGCGACGCGATTCGACGGCTTCTTCTAAGCCTAAAAGCCCTGTGAAGCGTCAAGGTAGGCAACTATGCAGTGTCATCATCGCCTGAGTGGCTGACGAGTACATACATGTACAGGATCCACAGCAGAGAACGTTGTTCCTGCTGTCAGCCTTAAGGTACATTTCGAGCTACCAGGTGTGTAACACACATTCCCATCTAAATATGTGAATGAGTATCTCAGCAATCTCTCATGGACAATTGCAGACGTCGATCCTCGAAGTGACCCTCCTTGTCCACCCCACGATTCGTCTGATCACGTACCTCACGGACATCGTCGGTGTGCAAAGCCAGCATCCTCCAGGTGCCGAACTCTACATAGGGTCTAGCAAAAGGATAGGCTGTGGCTGGCTGCGACCGATGGATTGATACATTCAATAAGTGCCTGACTGTGAAGTGGACGACGACATTTCTCGATAACGACATGCGATACGGGATTCCTGACCTTACGCAGCACATTCTGTCAAGCCGCAGTACATCAGGGTAATGATGCTGTTCTGCAACGCGTCAAATGTGGAATGCAGGAGAGTTTATTCAAGCATCTGGATTATGCTTTGGACAGACTGTTTGGCAAGTGTTATTGTAGGTTCAAGCACGGAGTACTGAGCGCTGACTCCACTCACTGGCAGATCCTTGGACATTTATCACTTCTGGCTTTCGACTTCTGGCTTTCGAATAGCTCAACACACAAAACTACAGCATGTAATTCATACTTTCGCAGTGTTTCAAGTGCAAGTACATGGATCATCGGGCGGTGCGATTAGAACCCTCCTCGAGACATGACAAAGTGATCAAACGCCCAATACACATCATCAACAATGTTACCTGCTATGATTGCAATATATCTTTGTCTTTCCTTCGACTCCTCGGTATCATCATCATGGACTGCTCGAGCCTTATACGACTCCCAACTCAGCGGCAGCCATCCCGATTGTTCCCAGTCAATAATTGCAGCAATGCGCAGCGGGACGTTTGATTGGCGCCGCGTAACCATGATATTGCAGAGGGCGAGATCGGCATGAGTAAAGACGAAAGGATCGTCATAAGGAAGAATTAACTCGGGATACACTTGATGCATACTCTCGCGCATGTGAGGTTCGGTGCGTGTCAGATATTTGTAGAACGCATCTCCATCGGGAAAAACTTCAAATACGCGACCCCAGAACAGCCTGTCGTTGAGTCGCTGGCCACCGATGGCTCCTACAAATGACAATAAGTATACATGGTCGGAAGAAAGTCCTGAAAGCCCACCAACGAACGTCTCGCCAGTCGGGCGAGTCAAACGATGCAGGGCACGGATCATGGTACCTGCCTCGCCACACAGTTGTTCTTTCTCTTCCTCGGAGAGAGTTGGCCATATTTCAAGTAGATTCTGCCCATCTATCAGTTCCATGAATATGTGCAAATCCCCATCATCACTGCGGCGCCATCCATATACCTCTGGCACCCGGATTTGAGGCAGCAATCGAGGAAGCGCCCACAAGATCTGGCCTTCTGCAATTGATGCAGGTACCAAAGTGGGACCCGGAAGCTTGCATACGGATCGTATCGTTTGCACAGCAAGTGAAAGGGAAGGAAATAAGGAGATTGAACGCTTCGGACCAGATAAGGCAGCCGCTTCGATTTCCGCTCTCGAAGGTAGACTAGATATTGTGTGATGTTGAAAGAAGGTCGAATTAAGGAAGAAAGTGGTATCTTCAGAGGGAAGCCAGTGACGATCTACTTGTATACTGGAGTCAGGATCGCTCATGTCAAGATCGATATGAGATAGTAGATGTTGAGTTTGGCACCTTGATCTTGTGGGCGGACCAAAAGCGATAACCGAAGTAGCAAAATATCAAGAGACTCCAACATCTACATCAAGCTAGTCCCGAGTCGAATGAGCCTTTTCTGGCAGTAAGCACGTAAGTCCACAACTGGGAAGTCACTAACCGTTCGCAGAACCAACTCCATGCCAGCATCAGTGCCATCACGACATCGTCACGGTCATCGAGATTCCAGGCTTGTTGACCTGGTACCTCAAAACCCAACCAAGTACAAGCTGCACCCATTTGCAACCGATGCTAGAAAACTTGGAAAGCACCATAAAAAAAGGATAGAGAATACTTATCCGAACTGAGTAGAACCCGTGCCCGAGTCGAACGAGCCCACCCGGGTACTAGAAGCATAAACCTTGTACTGAACACGAGTCAACGTTCGTACGCATGCGGTGTACACCACTGAGGCTTGTCATCCTACCTTGGAGTGCACTCCAAGAGGTCTGATTCATGAGGCATGAACGCAAGCGGGGTGCATCGAACGTCGGGGTACCAGCAAGACGGTGACCGAAGAGGGATATACCTCGGACGAGCCTTCCTTGCCAGGGACAAGTCACTGACATTCATATAGTTGAACACAGGCTACAACCGAATCTTCAATCCACGAGACAATAAAGCTAAAGAAAAGACCAAGAAAAGACACATCTGAATATGAAAGAAACAGCCGATGCACCATGCTCGATTCGAACGAGCGTTATGGTTACGAACTGCACAAGTAACAAGTACTCAGTACTCTGAAGTACCAAGTCCACGTACACTATCGAGGCATATAGCGTCCTATCATACCGGTCACCTGAACACAAGCAACCTCCGGTGCACCTATCAAATCAACCAGTCAATCAATAAAAACTATTGGATTGAATCCATCGCTACTTTTTAATTGACCCATGCTCGAGTCGAACGAGCTCTTAGGCCTTACCGCTACTGTGAAATCTGCATGGGTAATTGGCACATACCAGGTCCACATACACCATCGAGGCACATAACATGCTATCATACCCGTCGCCTGAACACAAGCAGCCTCCGGTGCACCTATCAAACCCAGGCCAAAACCAGCCAGCTAGCCAATAAAAATTCTGGATCTGTTTTGATGATCGACCCATGCTTGAGTCGAACGAGCTCTTGGGCGTTACGCTTACTGCACGAGTTCTAATTGGCACAGACCAGCTCCACGTACACCATCGAGGCACACAACATCCTATCCTTCCAGTCTCCTGAACACAATCTGCATGCATGCTCCAGTGCGTCGGACAGTTACTACAGTACTAAGTAGTTCCCACTGATAAGTACATCGAACCAATTTCAGCAAGATTTGAGTCCGGTTGAGACTTTGTGAGGATGATGAAAGTCCACTGGAGCGTAGCCCGCCCTGCAGAAGAGTTAGAGTCAAAAGAGAACGAGCGTCGGAGCTGCACCGTGATCACATGCCCCTTTACACAACCCACGTGCCACGTGCCACACGACGCGTCGTTGCTCGCGTCACCTCAGCTGCACTTACTTACCAGTAACACCAACTCCTCCGCATGGTGTACCCGACACTGTTCAGCTCTTTCCAGGCAGATCTGTCCAGTGGTGCAGGTGGCATCGGCAGTTGGTGTTGACGTAGATTCCCTCAGAGGCAGAGGTATATGCTGGCAGAGTAATATGTTACCCACCTGTAATTACAAGCCTCAAGGCATAATATATTGGGGCCTGTAGGGGATATATCAAAGTTTTGTAAACTCACATGGCCTCCTAATCCTTCACCACGGTATCGACTATCATGCCATCTGTTAAGTGCAAGACTTAGGTAGGGTGGCACTGTGCCACAAAGCCTGCTGCTCCCAGCATAGACAGTATCCATACCTTACAGAACATTATTTTAATTTATTTGATCCAGCAGTGTCAGCTATTATTGTCAATCTAGCTCCCCCATGCACATACAACATGATTTAAAACCAGCCTGAGCACTTCCCGAGTTGAATGTCCATCCAGGTAAGTGGGCCTGTGTCACAAAGAGGGCAGATAGGGACATAAGTAGGAAAAGAAGAAGATATGATCATATGGTGTTCTAGCAAGGTGCAGAATAAGAGGGCTATAGCTCACAAGTTCCTTTGCCACGTGGGTGTTGGTAGTAGCAGGAATTAGGTCAGCTACCGGAGACTAGGTATCCTTCTTGTTGTTTAACTTGACAGATGCAGGTGCGCATGCCATCCTCTCGTAGCTAACAACAGCTAGGCCACAGTAGTGCTCATACCTCCCTACAGCCTACCTGGTTCTCCCTTGATCTCGCCCATGAAGTATTCCAATATTGCGATTCCAGCACCCTTCTTGAAGTTGCACTTACAAGTAGACATTATCAATCCCCGGCCGAGTCCTTCATCTATAGAACGATCTCGTTCAACGTCAATGCTGAATCACACCAGGAGAAACTTCGAGTACGTGTTGAGAAATGCCTGAAATCGCTAGTAGCCCATCCCTCCAAAGCTCATCACACGCGAGTGCTTCGCCTTGAGCTTGGTGTAGGCACTATTTCTCATGGCTTGAATGATCCTTTCTTTGATATACTTGCTGCTGCGTTGTTGTCTGTATCTCAACTCAAAGTCTTGGAACTTGGCTTCCCTTATGGCAACTTTGATGAAAGGAGGTTACTTCCTACTCTGCAGTATGTTTGCCTTTGCCTTCCAGTGAGGACCTCAATTAATGATGTGGCAGGAGTTGTACTTTTTCGCTGAGAACAATAATTGTTCCTACAAGCTTAGATCCTATCACTTGGGCTCAATTCCACGATGACCTCCAAGAAGTTCGTTTCCATGGTTGGTCTACCTGGAGACCTGATCTTGAAACAATCTCGGTCTATCGACAGTGGACAGCACATTCATCGCATAGACTAACTGTTTGGTCAACAAAAATATGGCTAGGACGCTATCGACGCATTATGGCTTTTCCGGGACTAAACCCTTATTGGAGCACTCGTCCGATTCAGGAATCTCTGAACAACATAGGGCTGTTTGACGATGACCTTTTCCGTTATGTTGAGCTGTTCATAAGCTCCATTACAAAGGACTCGTTTATTGAAAACCTAAAATCTTTGAACGAATGGTTCCCTGCTGTGGATGAGCTTCATCTTCTTGTTGAGGAAGCGGGATCATACGAGGTGCGTTCAGAACTTTGTGGTTCTCTGGAGTGCCACAGCTCAAAATCCATTTAGTCTTCTACAGTACTTCGGACGGCTTTGTCATTACTGCCAGAGCTCACCACTCTCTCAATGGAGATTTTGAATGGAAAGGAATTGATGAGTGTAAGTTTTGAAAGAGAGCTTCAGTTGGCACATTCATGGGCAGAAGTTTCTCCGAAGCTTATTGAGATTACCTTTTTGAGTGGGAATACACTCAAACGCACCGAAGGATCTAGAGATTGGAGTCTCCATCCTTGGGATATTGATTTTGAGAGGGATTTTGGACAGTGGTTCGTTCCTGATGATGCATGATGCGATGCCGTTACGAATCTCTTCTATCCATGAATATATAAATTGCTCCCCGATGCCATCCTTTTCAATGATGCTACTCATAGTAGTCTACTTCATCCACATGTATTTCTGGCAAGGATCACTAGTCTACTTACACTGCAAGCAGATATAGAAACAATAGGATTAGATATCGGTAGCTAATACACTAGACCTGCATTGAAATTCTTTCATAGCGAGCGAAAAAAAAAAGACATCAAAAGCCTTTCCTGGGATTGAGTCCAAAGTTGAAACATTGAGTTGGGCTTTCATAAGTCCTTTATAACTCGTGATAGAAGAGTATTCAGTTCCTCCCAGACTTGACATGAGTCGCTCAGTGAGTTTATGTCCTGAATATCTTGAAAATGCACTGTGCCCTTTTCTTCCCATTTCCCCGGTGGTCGACAATCGCCCGACTTCTCTGCTGCAAGCTCTGACATAACAGTGGTCATATTTGGACGCTCGGAGGGTTGGAACTTCCAACAATCCATCATCAAGTTCCAAATCCGGTCGTTCAGTCCGTGTTTTAGCCAGGCGGGGTCATTTCTCGCTGGGCGTGTCGGTGTGACACCGCGCATGATTAACACTATGACGGAACTGTCCCGTAATACTTCGAAAAAAGGGTGGCAGCCAGTAAAGATCTGTTTGTAAAAGATAAGGCTATTGTAGGTATCCATCATTAGGTCGAATTCACCTCATAACATACATTTGCCCAAGCATACACATCGCTTTCTTTACTGTTGTAAACTTTCTCGACCTTGTCTTCAGAGTGCAACAACTCTGGGGCCTGCCATCGTGTGGTCCCTCCTTTCGAGGCCATGGTCGACTGTGAAACCCACTTGATTATTTGCGGATCCGTTACACTTGAGAGGCCGAAATCACCCAAGCAAGCTCTGCCAAAATCATTAACGAGGACATTTACCTTCGAGAGAGACAGGAAATGAGAGTTTGCATTGAAATGAGCAAGAGTCAACCCACTCCTTTCAGATCGCCATGAACTATGTCACTTTGATGGAGGTACTCTACCCCTGCAGCTGTGTCAGAGCACTAAAGTGGGGGTCAATGGTCAATATTTATAAAAACCCTCAATAGCACGTACAAGGAGCACTCGATTTACATCGGGATTTTCAATCAGATATTCATCGACGGAACCATGCATTGCCCAACGTGAAACTAAGGCGGGTCGTGACTGAAACTTCGACAAGCCATAGAAAGGAAGAATATTGGGATGTGATAGTTGCCCCCACAGGATAGCCTCCCTCGCATACACCTTTTTGCCAGGTCAAGACATAATTGACCAGTCTGTACTCCATAACACAAACCTTTGTGATATGTTCGGCCAGGGATCGTTGACTCACTCTGAGGACCTTGTAGCATATCTCTTTGCCTTGCCAGGCTACTTTATAGATGTCCGCAAAACTACCCGAGGCGACTGGATCGTCTTGAGTAGCTGGTCCGGGGCCTTTTAAAAAGAAACGGGCTGGATACCGATCTGTTCGCTCTGAGAGCCTCCGCACGGCAGCAATCATTTGTGTACGATTATGATAATTTCCTGTGTCCAACAACTTGGGATCCGTAAGGAAAATTATGAATACTTCTATCCATGTTGATTGGGCTCACCAATTGGAAGGCATCAAGGACTTTCTGACTCTCATCTTCACCAAGAGAAAGCAACTTCCTGTAATGTTTGACTTCATTGAAAATGATATTTAGATATGTCATCACTTCCTCTCGACTCTTGTTCAGAAGCATCTTCTGTTGCTTCTCCTTTGCCGTCACCTCATCATCTTCCTGGAGTTCTGGGTATCGTCGCAACAAATCAATATAAACGTCGCTTGAGAGGTCTTGAAAACGAGAAGTGGACAATGTTGCAAGTTTTTGACGGGCAACGTTCCGCTTTGGATGAAAATCCTCTCGAATTGGAAGAGAAGGACCTGTGCCCGGATATTATTAGAACCGAACAAAGACATTGATAAATCATCGCACTTTCAATCTTGTCCCGCCTTCGTACTAGTTCATCATAAACATCGGCCGAGAGTTCGTAGAATTGCTGGGATGTAAGACGAGCAAACCTCTGGCGTGATCTGGAACGAGCGTCAGGCGGGACTGGTGTGAAGCCCTCTTTCGGACTGCTTTTCTCGAGGTAATGGGAAAGGAAGCAGGAAAATGTATTATAATGTTTTTTCATTTCAGTCTGAAATTTATCTTGAGTCCGAGATTCAGGAGGGACCCGGAATCTCTTGTCGTGGATCTCTTGACTGGGTTGTATCAGCCTTCCCGTAGAAGAGGACAGACTTGGGGGAGTAGATTCGACCATGGGGGTTGGCGGCAAAAGTAGTGCCAGTACAACGATCTGACTCGGATCTTTCAGAGTCACCACCATCAACGTTTCAAGCTTCAAGAGGCATTGACAGCACCGCGTTACTATGTGCTCACCAGATAGCTGAGGATTACATAAGTAGATACTATACTTAGTTCCTGCTGTGAAGAGTCGACGGGCATACAAATGAGGTTATTACACATCACTTGTAAGAGAAAACACGCTCGTTACTTTGGGCTCTAAAGATATGTAGACATACTCGATTTGAGCTCGGCATCAGCAATTGTGGATGCCAACAGAATCGGCATCGGCATCATTGTCACGGTAGAACAAACCTCAAGACAGGAGCAGACAATGAGCCCAGCAGTTAGAAGCCTCGAGGCCAGCCTTGGCATGCATATATGAATCTGGAGTACTCCAAGGGTCAGGGTACTCCTATGGCGCTGGGAAGCCACAAACTAAGACTACTTCCGTTGCCGTGGGTTGGAACGAATGGAATTCCCGCTACTCTGTAGTGGGTTTCTGTCGGACGATCGTCGCCCTGGCATGTGGGTATGCACATTGAATCCTGTCGTAAAAGATCCAACATTGTATGAACACCATCCTTGCTAAATTGCATGTTTGGTATACTGACCTGCTTCGCAATCCGTGGTCAGGAAATCATAGCCTGAAAATTTCCATGATAAATAAGACAAACCTGTCACTAATATTAACACGTACCATCATAATCCGGATTGGGGGTTGTATAGCGAAGGCAAGACCAAAATACGGCTCTCTCGTGAAGTTCTCCCTGATGGGGGTAAGTACCTAGAAATATTTCAATGTAATATATGGGAAGAAAAAAAATTTGAATACTTATACTTCTGAGAACGAGCTATCGGGTAACCACTTATCATTTTCAATCCAGGGGGGAAAGCCTTGAGACCTGACCCTCCGTTGGACCTATCACCGTCCCCACGGTTCCGGTGATGTATAAGGAGCTCTATGATATGTTCAAGTCAACTTCAGGCCGTTTCACAGAGGAGGTCATTACCTCCATTTCCAACAGGCTTGAATACTTTGGTCCTGGGGTCCTGGAAATAGAGGTTAGTGAACCCTGAAAAATACAGTTTATCCGGAAGATTTTCAGGCTCAAGGTTATATGTAATCATACAATAATTTGATTTGTCCTAAGAATCAAGATAAGAGGACAAACGATTGAAAATCGTGGTTGGATCACCTGGTTGACGAAGCACGGAGGGTGTCGAAAGTACTATTCCGGGCAAAATCTATCAGTTGTCCGAGAGTTAGGTTGACGTTGATCTCCGTGTCATGAGCAGCTTACTGCTGGCACCATGGACCGTCTAGAGATGAGAGACATTGAAAGCTTGTAAAAGAAGTAATGAGCATACAACCTACATGGACATGGTTGGATGGATTAGAGTTAGGGCTCATGACCAGGTCAACGTGTTCTCAATTGTCAGATTATTCAGATAGGGAAAATGTAGACGATGATCTAGAGCATGCCTGATACAAGAGGCGCTGTGCAGGTGACACTGAACCACGCACGTACAGGCAAGGAAGAGATCAGGGTGACCAAAACAAACGCATAGAGTGGTGTGGGTTCCATGTTGGGGAATCAGTTAAGTAGGCAAGCTTGGCTGTGTTGTTGGCAAGACATGCTAGGTATTATACTCGGCACATAATCAAATAGGTCGATCTAGAAACACGGAACAAGATAAGTAAGGGCTCGTCATGCAACACTCACAACTTACCATAACCGTACCTCCTCCCATTATTGATCATCAATTCCATCCCCACCGTACTAGTATATATTAGGTCTTCTTCTCTCGAAGGATATCCACAAAAGCCTAAGCTGTTTCTGGCATCTCAGCAGAAACTTGAACTGTTCCGATGAGCACTTACTAGACGTTCTTCTGTTCACAGATAACACTGCCCTTGCATCCAATCATACCACTGACAATTTGCCACTGTATGAATTTTTTTGTCTTGCGGAGCGGGGGTTGGGCAGCGATATTATGTAGGACTTCCAAATCTTGAAGGTGGAAGATGAATCGACGAGGGGTAAGTGACGAGGGTGCGATCTCTGAGGTTCGCTCACCATTCTCAGGCTACAGAAAGTTGTTCGTGATTGATCGCTTGCTGTTGCTTGGGAAGCATAGGCCAGATGATGTAGCAGCGATTATAAGCACATCCTTGCTCAAGACCCAAGCGATAACCAGGAAGACGAGAACTTGTAGCCATCCGAAATCTACATCATGATCAAGCCTCAATCAAGCCTAGTCCCGGTCTACAACTGGCAAGTCACTAACCCTTCGCAGAACCAATTCCACGCCAGCATCAGTGCCATCACGGCACCGTCATCGAGATTCGAGGCTCCTAAGTAGCACTCAAAACCCAAGCAAGTAAGTACAAACTGAACCCATTTGCAAGCAATTCTAGAAAACTTGAAAAGCACCATAAAAAAGGGACAGAAAAAATACTGATCAGACATGAGTACTAGAACCCGCGCCCGGGTCGAACGAGCCCACTCGGGTATGTAGTAGAAGTATAATTTTTGTACTGAACACAAGTCAACGTTCGTACGCGTGCGGTGTTCACTACTGAGGCTTGTCATCCTACTACTCCAAGAGACCTGAGGCATGAATGCAAGCGGGGTGCATCGAACGTCGGGGTGTCGGCAAGACGGTGACCGAAGAGGGATATACCTCGAACGAGCCTTGTCTTGTCACTTGATATTACTAACAGCATGGACGTTCATCGACATCTTTTGCCCAGATCTGTACAATGATCCTACCACTCACAAGTCGACAAGAAAGCTAAAGGAAATCCCCAAGAAAAAGACACATCTGAATTTCAACAACTTGGACGATGCACCACGCTCGAGTCGAACGAGCATTATGCAGTGGTTACAAACCTGCACAAGTACTCAGTACTGTGAAGTACCAAGTAGCACAGAACAGGTCCACGTACACCATCGAGACACATACATAAGTAGCATGCTATCATACCAGTCAACCAACCAACCAACCAACCAACCACCCAGCCAATAAAAAAATTCTGGATCAGTTTCGAAGATCGACCCATGCTGGAGTCGAACGAGCTCTTGGGCGTTATTACGGTTATGCTTACTGCATGAGTTCTAATCAGCACATACACGATACCAACTCCACGTACACCATCGAGGCACATAACATCCTATCCTTCCACAATCTGCATTCACCGGTGCACACTGCACCCTTGAGCAATCAATATTACTCAATGTTGGCATGAATACCCTAGCGCAATGCGTCGACAATTCCACTGATACCTAAAACCAATTTCAAGCGAGATACTTCATGAGCATGACAAAAGTCCAAGTCCACTGGAGCGTACGTAGGCCCGCCCTGCAGAAGAGTCAGAGTCAAAAGAGAACGACTCGGAGGAAGCTCGAATTTCGAAATTAGACCGGCCCGATCACATGCCCCTCTCCACAATCCACGTGCCACACGACGCGCCAAACTTACCACCAAGACTCAAGTACATAGCAAAAAGAAATCCGAACACACTCAAACTCAAACTCTAATCACGCTCCCACTCCCACAATCACAAGAAAAAACGATGAATTTATGTACACAATATTTAATTATAACTTTTACGCAGAACTTCAAGTTCGGGTTCGGGTTTGGGCAGAGCCAGGTTGAAAGGCGAAAAAAGAGCGGTAGGGGACGGGAAGTAAGGAAAGTAAGGAGGAGGGAAGGAAGTAAGGAGGAAGGAAAGAGGGAAGTAAGGAAAAGGGTATTACTACAAAGTCATACGGTATCTAAGTGTATCTGGGTTTTTCAATAATAAGGTAACGAACGAACGGATAAACGAGCGAAAGAGCGAAAGAGGGTGGATGTACATACATACATACATGTGGAAGAGTACAAGACAAAGACGAAGGAGCGGTACAAAGGAGCGTTGTAGGGGTTCAGACTACGAGGCGAGGCGAAGGAAGGAACGACGGGATTAGAGAAGGGATTACGAGTAGGGTAGGGTTGGGTAGGATAAGCTCGATCGAGAGCGAGAAAGAGAGCGAAAGTGTGAAAAAAGAGCAAAAAAGAGTGGGAAGTAGGCATACAACACGATCGCGTCCAGAGCGCACCAAGAACACGATTGGGTCCAAGAAGACGAGACGAAACCACAACCACTACCGTGAAGGCAAGCTCAGCACCCCACAGGCCTCACTTCACTATCCACTCTGACTCTCTGAATCCCACCAAACATCCTCACACCCGCGCTTCCACCAAACACGTCCTCTCGCTGACTCTGACTCCGACTCCGACTCTGCGTCATGTTCGAATGCGAGTGCGAATGCGCGTTGGAAAACGCAAAGCTCGAACGCGCAGAATAATAAGCCGACTCGATCTCCGAGCTCGAGCACGCTTCGTCACGATCGGAGCGCATGGAGATGGATAGTGTGTCGAGTGTGTCTTCTTTCTCTTTCTACGTTCCCTCTCCTTCTCTCTCAGCGTCAGCGTCAGCGTCGAGTTCGAGCTCGCCGTAGAGTTCATCGAGTCTGCCGTGCGCGGCGGCTGCGGGTGCGGGTGCGGGTGCGGGCGGCGTAGTGTGCGGGGTGTGCGGGGTGTAGATGGCGGGGAGGGGTTCCATGCTGATGGGCAGTGTGAGTGGGAGTGGGAGGAGTGGGAGTCTGTGGATGAGGAAGAGGATGAGGAGGGGGAAGAGGGGGGGGAGGGGGAGTGAGAGAGGAATGAGCGGGTTGGTGGGGGAGAGGAGGGGGAGGAGGAGCGGGGGAGGGAGAGTGTCCAATCTGGTGGGGGGGCTGTAGCGGGCTGTACGTGGATGCGGAGGATTTTTGTTTTTGGTCTGGGTGGTGAGTCTGAATCTTGGCCATGGCCATGGCCAGGCTGGGCAGACTGGCTCTGACTCTGCGCGGTCGAGGGACGGCGGCGTTTAGTAGACGATTGTTTTCTGGAAAAGGCGTACGTGTACGGCAACGAAGGGTAGTCTGCGGAGTTTCTGATGACCTGGACGCGGCCTTTCGCAAAGGGGTCTGGGTCGTGGTCTTCGTCTTCTTGTGTTACGTCGTGTGTGGACGCAAAGGGGTGGTTGGGGTACGAGAAGGAAGTGGTTGATTCGTCTGTGCAGAGGGACCAGCGGGAGGTGTTGGTGGTGGTGGAGGGACGGGGTGCAAAGAGGTCTGTGGTGGGTGTGAGTGGGGAGGCGGAGGAGGTGGTGGAGAAGGAGCGGGCGGATTTTGTGGGGGACGGTGGGGGGGCTACGGTGACGAGAGATGCGGGGCGGGAGAAGATGGCTCGAGAGGACTTTGGTTTACGTATGGTTGCACGCTCGAACTGGGCTGCGAGGGGGAGATAGGGCGCAAAGAGGCCGCTGGTGGGGGGTTTGTCGTCGAAGGAGGGTTTGCTAGGCTGTCGGGTGGGCGTCGTCGTGCGCAGAACGAGCGCAGACGCCTTGTGTTTGATTTTGGCGAGGAGGAGACGCGGGCGGCTGGGCGTCGACGGCGGGTCGTCGGTCCATGCAGACGTGAGATTGTTCGCTGGCATCTTGCGGGGCGTGCACAGCGGTCGGACGGGCACATGAGTCGTCGTCTTTATGGGACCAGCCTCTGCTCCCCGCAATAACTCAGGGTCGAACTGCAGGAATGATTCCGAGAATCGATCAGGGTCGTCTGTCTCCAGTGCCAGCGCCACCAGTTTCCCGAACTCGACCATCGAAAACGGTGCCGACCCCGCCGTGGTGCCCATCCTGCGCGACGACGACGAAAAGAAACGGGCCAGAGAAAACTTGGGCCTGGATACCATCCCCGTCTCGTCCTTATACTTTGGGTCGAACGCACTGGCAACCCGTGCTCCGATTCCCGATGATCCCGCTTCGAATTCTTTCATTAACATCATTTATGGCCCCAATCTGAATCTGATCCCACCGCGACAAGACAACACCTTCCTCGCCTGTCGCGCTGATTTGAAAAGAAAGGAAGCTACCATACCCAGACTTATTATTACCCACCCAAAAACAAACCTGAGGCGCCACTTCATCCATCTTCGGTTCCCCGGGCCACAAATACAAAGGTAACGAACAATCCACCCGAAACATCCCTCCTTTCTCCCTCTCTTCCTCTTCCTTTCTCCCTCCTTTCTCCCTTGCTCTTCCTTTCACCTTCTCCCCCGCCCCCGCCCCTCCCGCCCCGCTCCTCCCGAATCACCACCCGACACCCGTGGCTGTGCAATTTTTCCATCCATACACCCAAGGGGATAATCCCAATCTCAATCAATCTTAATTTTAAATCTCATCGAGTCCTCTATCGGCCGAGCCGACGATCATTACACGTCACCTGTCATCCCACCGTGACGTAGAGTATTCATTACGGCGTCTTGAGTTAAATAACGTTATATCCACGTCGACGGTACCGCTGTCGTAAGTATTTGTAAGTTATAAGTTATGTCCCGTCCTGTCTTGTCCTGTCTGTCGTCTACAGCATTCACTCACTTACTTTAATACATACCTATAGATAATCATCTTAATCAACCTCATAATTGCACATCAATCAATTCACCGGCATATCACACATCCAACCCCACGAACGTGGACCCCCGCCCGTCTCCGCGTCCTGATCACCGCCTCACCGCCTCACCGCCTCACCGCCTCACCTCGCCTCACCTCTCAATGTCATTATCAATGTCAATGTCAAATTTTCAATTTCCCATTGACAATCCACGAGCGCCTATACGCCTACATATCACCTAAGTACACAGCACTATCCCAACATCCACGTCGCCGCTTCCGTCTCTTCACAGAATCACACTATTCCGATATCGCACAACCGCACCACCGCACCACCGCATCATTGACAGCTGTACACGTACCGTCTTGGCAAATTTGCCCACCGACTAGGCCTCCCACTCTCACCCCCGTGCCCAGCCATGCACTCTGCCAGCCTGAGCGCTGAGCACCAGCGGACGTTCTTCGGTTCACCCGGCCAGGCTGGCAGGTACGTACGAGTGTGCTGTCCTACTATACGTATACTCTAGACATGTCACATGTGCGGTTGCGGTTATCGACGATCGTACGTTTAGCGCTAACTGAAATGTTTTTGGTACGTGCGGGGATGGGGCGGGGATGGGACGGGACGGGGATGGGATGAGAATGAGAGGGTCGTTACTAGTACGCTACTTACTATACTTACTACAACTTCCTGACAGACAGACAGACAGACAGACAGCCTGGATTGGAACTTTGATATCTATATCTATATCTATATCTATATCCAAGTACATCATAATTCAATATTCATGATTGAAACACGCGTCAACGTCGACAATGATATGTATAATGTACGTAGTAGGCCCACAGCGACAATGCACCATTATAATTACAATCATACTTGCCATTATAATCGAGCGTCTGATTCAGAACCACCGGCACACGCACACGCATACGCACACTACTATGTAAGTACTACAAACCAACACTTTGAAGTATCTGAGTCGGAATCATCTAGCTAAGTATGTTAGTAAACTGTAATGTCTGACCTGACGCCCACATTTCCTACTACATACTTGCTTACTGACTTACTTGCTTACTTGCTTACTTACCTACTTCAAGTCCCTTCCGACCTTCCTCCATGCGTGGGTAGTACACATTGAGGTCTGCCATCACATAGGAGCTAGAGAACCGTTGAGAACGTGGTCGGGCCAAGGTCGGGCAGTTTCCTACGCGGACAAAAAGATTGAATAAAAAAATTCTGTTTTTGATGTACTAAAAGAATCTCTTTGCCTGGGAGTCGAACCCAGCTTTCGCGCGGCCATGACAATGACATTCCTCCAGCAATGACAGGCGCGTGTACTAACCGATATACTAGCAAAGAACACAAAAGATTATGAAATCAGGGAGTATCATTCAGCCGGGAATGGATAAGTCAACACTGGCAAAAACCATTCCACGCCAGTGCCATATCATATGGAAGCACCGCTGCCTAGCTGTACTTATAGAGAATCAAAGGTATTCGCGAATAAGGTCCTATTGGGTGCCATGAGCGTACATTAGCATCACTTCCACGCATGTATTGTACGATCTTTGCTTTCCAACTTCTTTGGCAGGGACCATCGCGCGTTTTGCGCTACTGAGGCGTGTTCGTCTCCTTGATGCTGGCTAGGGCTAGGTTCAGGTGAAGAGGAAGATTCGGAAAACTTTGACATAATTCGAAGTTCTGTGCTCGAGTCGGACGAACGTTTTTTGGACGTTCGTATACCATCGGAGTATGCTCTTTTCCTGAAGAAGGCCCGGGGGAAGTGTTTTTTCGAGGGAAAAAAGGATTTTCCCGAGTAGGACGGGTATACTAGAGGGCTAACGAGGTGGAGGATGAATCGGGAAGAAGGGGAGGATCGGCGGAGATGGCGGGTGGCCCTAGGTCCCGCACCGAGCTGATCCATGTACACCATTCAATGTCAAACCAGGATGCTGGTCGTCTCTTATGTGGCTTCGTCACTCAAAACTGTGTTCCCAAAGTTATATTGCATCTAGATCGCATTCCGACTCTGGTCGTAACGATACCAGAACGCCACCAATGATCGATGATCGTCGAAAGGGCATGGAAATGCGAACTGAGAATTCGACATCTCCATGCTGGCCCTGACAAAAGGCGAAATGAAGCAGAAACAATGAGAAATTGCGGCTAACATCGCCCAATAGTTGCTGAGGATGTAGGAGGTGATCCAGACGGTATTCAAGACCTTGAATCGTCCTCGGTCTCCGAGTGAAAGTGATCTGAAGCTAGAACACCAGTCTGATTGAGCAACACCTTTGTTTGAATCTTTTGGTAAGGTGTATCCACTGTCCAGCAGCGTGCCCGGGCCATCAATATCTCAGGAAGCTTCTTTAGGCGAATTCAGGCAATACCCTGAGGCACTTCGCTTGCAGAGGGGGGCTAAGATTGGGTCAAACTTTTTGATGTACGATTGCACCAATTTCAACCGTATTCGGAAGTAGACGTCCCTGACATGGCAATACGTTGACCCCGATTGGTGCTTAATGTGAGGGACAACGTAACGTGGTCTACCTAAAATGCAGACCCAGAAACCTAGATAAGCATCGACTTGTGTCTCAGCGACGACGAGCAATCATGTCTCTAGACACCGCGAAGACGTACTCTGGTTCATGCTTATGTCGTACAATCCAGTATACAGTTACCGGGGAGCCTATGACATTTTTTGTGTGTCACTGTGGAAATTGTCGTAAAGCGACAGGCGCGGCCTTCATGGCTAATGCGATTTTCAAACGAAAAGTACGTGTCCCTTTTTGAGAGTCGCCTTCGGGTTGAAATTTGAGTAAGGCATAGCAAGTCGTAGTAACGCAAGGAGAAGATAGCATCAGGCGGTTTGGCGACACGCAGACGGGAAGCGGAAAAGTGCTACAGCGCTCGTTCTGCGTTTCATGTGGTTCCAATGTTTTCCTTGGACATGACACTGGTGATTATATCATCGTGGCAACGGGAACGTTAAACGAGGAACCAGGGTGGGGTAAGTCGTATTGTGTGACACTTGTCTTTCGAGGTGACTCTGACCCGTGTGATCCCGTCCGAGTAGTTCCGAGGAAAGAAAAATGCGCCGAAGGGAAAAGGCCATGGATCGAGAGTATTAGGACGCAGTCGTCAAAGCTTTAGATGTAAAGTTCATTTCGGGCCGAAAGATTGCGAGAGGAGTGGTGAGAAGTGGTGGGTGGAAAGTTCATCGTTGTTTATGTTCGCAGTGGCAATAAATCTGTCTTACCTGAGTCGTGCGCGTGAGGTCTTGAGGGCTTCTCATGCCATACTTACGAATTCGAACACGACAATCGAAATTCAAATCACATGAAGTTGATTGATCAACCGGGTCTGATGAATGCCGCCGGCGGCCGGAAGTGCGTTGTAATCTGTTGTAATGAATCTCTTTTCTTTCTCTGTTTCTTTCCAATAACCAAGCATCCAGAACGTTGTAGGAATGGCGAAGGTGTACCACGGTTCTTGTCTCTGTCGCGCCATCCAATATACCATTACCGGCGAGCCCTTTTCTTTCTACGTGTGCCATTGCAGCAACTGCCGCAAATCGTCGGGCTCCGCGTTCTTGTCGAATGGATTTTTCAAGAAAGAAGTGCGTTGTACCACTCCTTACTCTCTTGAGTAATCGGAAGATCAATGCGCATTCCTCCCCAGCAAGTCAAAGTGACCAAGGGAAGTGACCACGTCAAAGTGTATCGCGATATGGACACCAAGAGCGGCGCCCCATTGCTTCGGTCGTTCTGCCCGACGTGTAGTTCACCTTTGTTCCTTGCGAACAGCAAGAACACATCTACAATCGTGTCGCTCGGGACACTGGACGATGAGGTTGACTGGGGTGAGTAGACCTAGTGATTACAATCTATCTGTGGTTGGATTGGTTCTAATACATTGGCATCTTGGCATCGCAGTTCCTCGTGGAGAAAGCTTTACTCACTGCAGGAGACTATGGGTGGAGAAGTTACACATCGAGCCGAAGAGGAAAGCCAAGCTTTGAAGCTCCCGGAGATCCTGCAGCGGTTTAGTACCGTGAAGTGCCCAGCGATACTCACGTATTATCGTATTTCCGGTATGTTGCTGGATATGGCTCGATATGTACCAACGTTTTCATGTTCTCATTATGAGAAAAGATGCAAACCTACTACTTATTTGCGCCCATAGGTTACTGTATGTGCACGGATCGCCATCTAGGAAATTCGTGCCTTGTGGTTCTCAGAACACTCCATGATATTAACTTGAGGCTGCGTAGTTGCATCCCTTGGGGTATACAGTACCATTGTGTGAAGACTTCGATTTTTCTTTTCATCCAAGCTCTAGGCATCAACGGTACACCTTCAGAGGTCTACCTGTCTCAAATCTATTGAGATTCCGCTCGCCGCCTTTTTCCACTTGGCGCTCTTCGATGCAAGGTTCCCCATGTTACAGCGAAAATGTATCCAAGTGGACAAACAGATACAAGACAAATTGCGCAGGCTTAGACTCAGAGTGTTCTTGAAATCCAGACACTGCTTCGAGATGCCTGCCTCCGTCACTACCCCTCCATCCTCAGAGATCTCAGGCTTCACGAGTACTCTGACGCCTGAGGATCGTTTCCAGGATTGAGACGTTTTCCTCATCGAGTCGCTGTGGCCAGATAGCACGTGCAATGGTGGTCGACAAGAATGTTACGACGATCAGTAGCCTTCGAAAAGCTCATAACCAAGTTGAAGAAAGAGGTTTGCAAAGCATTTTGCCCATTCAATACACTCTGAGTATAGAAGCACTGGTCTCTGGCCATGACTGCCCATACGTTCCACTCATACGCAAGCGCCGGACGTTAAGCGTCCAGGATTAAGCCACCTAATGAGAGCACCAATCTTCAAAACTTTCAAGACAGGCCACTAGGCCCCTCTTTCCACTCCCAGTTTTATCATCACCAAGAGAGGAGATAACTATGTCACGATGTATTTGTGAGGTATCGACAAGTTGAGATATGTATCTTGTTCATGTGGACATAGCTATAGCATTGAAATTCAGCAAGGATGTTATCTACTGGTTCTGTTGAAGTGGATGACATGCATGGTGGAGGCAGTAGCTCGAAAGAAAAGTTTGATGTATCCCTCCTCCCAACGCGGCCATTCAATAAGTACTGATAGCCTGAGTTTTTGAAAGAAACTTGATGCATCCTATGTACTAACAGGATTGGCGTACGGCCACGCGAACCCGGATCATCCGAGTCCGGCATTTGTCTCTCGACCATCATGACAGCGTCATCTATTCTGGATCTACCACAGGTTTCCTTAAGCGTCCGGAAGCGTTTTGACCTTCTGCAAGATGTAGAAGAGCTCCTCTGTATTGATGATCCTTTCGACTTCTCTAGGTTTGTGGTTTGTGTTCTTTGATCAATGGCGCCCTTTGGGATCTGACAATAACACAGCTGCTCTTCAGCCATCACACAGCTCTCTGAAGACTCTTTATTCATACAAAGACTTCTTAACCGCCTAGCATGCATCGAATTTGAGCTTCAAAGTCATCTAACATCCACAAAATATGAACAACGTCTCGTCGAAAAGTGGGTACCTTATCGTCCTTATCTGACGTGCTACGTACACGCCCCATTAAATTTGAAATATACAGGTGGGATACTGCCTTAGAAACTCAGGAAAAGGAGGAAGAATCGGCTGTTATGCTTGAAAGGCGCAAGGAGGATCTTGTGCGCAAGGCAAAAGAATACCACGAAGAACTCAAAACTGTCTTGGTGTGTATCGTGTCTACACGCATTTCTTGGCATTTAAATCAATGATGACGCGTATTCAATACAGAAAACTATGCCAGAAACTCCGCGCATTACTGTGACGCGTCTTAAGGAGCAGGAGAAGAAGAACAAGGCGAAGGAACAGGAACTCAGAGCCAAGCGAGCTAAGATAAGGGCATTCAAAGGCCTACCTCCTGTCAGTCTCGTTATAATCTATGATCTCTCTGCTTATCACTGCCACTGACCAACTGCGATGTTGCGCATAGAACTTGGAATTGGCACGACACGAGATGCGACAGGCTCGGCATGAGTTAGAGAAGCTGACCCAACTCCGCGAAAGACTTCTTGGAAGGATGGCTGAGGGTGTCTCTTGATTCTAACGACGTTGTTGGTAACTGCAGATTGTACCTCATCGGCGTCACAAGTTCATTACATTTACGACATTCAACAGATGCCATGTGTGATCAACTAACAGGCAACAACAGGCTACATGTGTTAGGGTCCTGGATGAATTACCACTTGTCCGGCCTAACAAATTTCACTGAGCGGATTACAATTGAAAAGTCAAAATCCACCTCCTTACCCGAACTTTTCACCTGGAGGAAGCACTTTGACAGGAGTACCTTTGAAATCTGCACCAGCAAACGGTACCTATGTATAGGCTCAAGTCAAAATCTGCTCAGAACCACAAGAGACAGGTATTCTCAACTGTATTTCTGGTAAAGACGTCAAGGCTCTGTATGGGACGTAACAGAATGTGAAGTTCAGCACTCACCCCCACCAAGAGCTAAGGGTCGTTGCACCAATCTATCAGTTCTTCAGTCGCTATGGAGAGAATCGAGGAAATGTGGACCCACTTTCCCGTTCTCAGGGAATTGAAGGCTGTTTACATTGAGGACACTTGTGAGACGTCGCAGGAAACGAGAAGCAGCTTCGCGTACGCAAAGAAAACCACAAGGATGGATATAGCGACACCAGAATCCAACGCGGCAGATAGGACATCTGAATGCTCGATTGTAAGCCAAAGTACAATGTTGAGTTACGAATCTGGCTTGCAGTTATACTTCGTCCACCAAGAGAAGTGACGCCTGTGCCAAACAGAGGTGAGCGTACCTAGAACTACTAATTAAAGTAAAACGTTTGCCTTCGGATGAAATACTGGAAGATGAAACCGACAGCACTGGGTATACCCGTTAGTAAGGTTCCAATTTGGGAGCAAGATCTACTGACGCCCAAGGAACATAGTTAATGGCGGTCGCGGGAGGAATGAGACCAGTGCCGTTAAAGATGACCGGGCTGTAATAGTCGAAGGGTTGATAGTAGCACCCTGTAGTAGCTCACTGTGCTTACAAGCTACCAAGATTGATTTGAACGATGAATGAATGTTAAGCAGGAGACGTACTTGATGTATCGCAGGAAGCTGTCGGGGTATTTCTTGCTCAAGGACCAGGTAATAGCGGGTGCAACCGCACCGACAAGGAAGAAAAAGACGAGTGCTATAAACGTCGGTAAGGATTAATGGGTGGCACATTGCAAGGGATTGTACAAACCACTAGTATAGTAAGAGTAGCGGTCAGCAAAACCGAGGGCAAGGGGAACATTCAGGAACGTACTAATAGGTCTGGCCCTTTGAGAACTGCAAACCGGGCCCGATGACACCTGAAGTAATCGTTATCGACTCTTAGGACACCAGCTTATGGAGGCACATACCCCACTAAGACGCAAAAGCACTGTGAGCACAAGCAATGAGATATTGGTAGAATATACACACGATAATGCTTGCTGTACCAAACACTTGAGTATTTGGGCAGACGAAACTGAAGCAAGATACTCAGGCAAGGAAGGAAGTACATCAACATCATCATTACCTATCTTTCTGAGTTGGTGTGCATATCCCACTGATGACAAGTCAAGTATCGTGCAATCGAGGACAATGCAGACAGAGTGCTCACTGAATATTGGTGAACATCCAAGATTGAACACCCAGTTGCGTGGTCCCTGCAATGACGGCAGCAAGAACCTATTTGTCCAGTTGAATCATTCGGTACTGCATAGGATCCAACAATCGAGACATACTTGCCCGATGAACATGTACCTGGGTGGGACTATCCAAGGCCATATTAGTTGAAGGTTTCCGCAGCCATTGATCCGCCTACCTTTCATGTAATGTCCGAGTTTAAAATCTGAAGTAAAGGCGAGCGCTTGAGCCATAGTCTAACACGAACTACTCAGTAGGTGCACCAGTTTCAAAGGTAGGGGATGTACAATATAGCCCCATGTCTTGAAAAGCATCATTGCAAGTGGATGTCCCGGAAGTGCGTAACTGCTTGAAGCATTAACTTCGTTTATCCTTCAATGGCTCCACTACTCACCCTATGACCAACTCCGTGATGACACTACGGCACAATAAGATTCGTTTTTCATTCGACAGCTAACTCACTTAAGGCCAATTTGCTGGTTCGTGATAGCCTGTATCATCCCAATTGGAATGATATAGGTAAACGCTGTTCCAGTGCAAAATCAACTCAGAACAAATTCGTTGGTCCAAATGCCCACCGATAACAAGAGAGAGAACGAATGCCCATACAGGCATCTCACTGAAACGCTTTGGATTACCTGTTTTATGTAATGACAGGAGCAGAGCACACCTTGGCCAGACTTCAATACTGATAATTCCCAAAGTGAACATGCTCAGGAATATAATGAGATACCACCATTCAGGAACTGCAATCAGAAGGACATTGAAGAATGCTTGCGGGGTGGTAAGCTCATGCTTACCTTGAGGATAACGCGACATGAGGCGAGCGTGAATATCAGGCTGCTCACTTAAGGCACGGCGCGATTGAGCCCAGATTTGTTTGCGGAAGTAGAGGAGGGTATGAACCAGAGTAGCTACATGACAATGAGCAACAGAAACTTATGGAGGTGTGCTATGTGTCACACCGGTAATTGATGCGAAGGATAGTCTGGTGCAAGGCGATCTGAGTCCCAATAAACACGAAGAAATATAAAAGTATACCCATAAGAGATGGCAAACGTAGTACTGTGTTCGTAAAGAGTTAGTAAAATCACGGAGAAAGGAAAAAGAAATTGACAGACGATATGAAAAGAGGGCTGTACGCATGGTAGGCATCAAGATCAATGGTCGACTCTGGTGTAAGTATCCGTGTCACGTTGTATTCATTTAGTTGATTGTCATAAGATGTCCTTGAAGAAATCCTGGTAAATACAGAGATAGATGAAGTGAGCTATTCACGATCATGATTACACCAACGCACGGCATATACAATCCATACCACGCATTCGTGAACTACAAGCATATGTCATAAGAATATAATGTGTCAGATCCGGCAAGGGATTTCTTTACATGGAGTATAGGTGTGAGGATCCCTGAACACTGCTTCAGCAAAAGGTTGGTAAGTGGTTTGATCACGCACAGAAAAAGAACACAAATCCAGCAAAGATATTCGCTTCGGCCCACCCTAAAAACTAAGAACAATCATTGCACCGGTGCAGAATTGAATAAGACGGACAGGGAGTTGCCAAAGGAGAACCAATATATCTGGATACACTGAGTATGAACGATTGATCGGCGGATGACTCTAGGTTCACGCACGCAATCTGACTCCAATCAAATGTGATCAGTGACATTCCCTGAGACCATTTAAGTTATATGGATACCATGGCAGATGAAATAACAAACCATTCCATGGACATATCTACAGGGAAAATTTATGAGAATAAGTCGACATGTGCCGGACAATGGACTCACCCGAAAAGTGCAGCGATGGCTTTGTATAGTCATGGTCAAGCACAGCCGAATGGAAGTTTGGCGTGCAACTTACTGGGGTCTTCAGGGCGAATCCAAGTCACCCAAGAGAAGTAGGAAAGGGCCTGGACTATACACGAAGTTGTCAAGAAATCTACTGGCTTCATGGGTATGACGACACCCACATATATAACCAGGAAAGAAGTCTGTCGGTCGAAGGTCAGATTGAGGTTCCAGGGAGCGCAAGGCTGCTTACACCAGGTAAAGGATCCAATGAAGGCATACAGGAAGAACCTTTCGCGACTCAGCCCTCCTCGAGTTCCGATACCGGCGTACTGGGTCGAATGGAGTGTGTTGAATAGCGCGCAATTGACAAGACTGAGAGGCCATATCATGGAAGGAGGTGCCACAAGGAAACGCCGAGCAACCCCACCAATGGAAAACCCGATAAGTTGGGTAGACATCACGATAAACCATTGGTCTACAGCGCGTCGGCGAGACGGTAAAAACCGGGCTAGGAGAACTTACAGCTGAAATTATATATCTGGTTATAATAAACTCGTTGTACGGCGACAATGTCGGTGGCGTATGCAGATTGATACCCTACAGTAGCCTAGCTTGAAGTGAGGTTGTGAAGACATGTCAAAAAGGACCAGACGAACCATAATCTATTTTTAATTCTTGAGTATTAGCGGCAAAATAATGCTACAGAAGTCAGGGCTCACTGTGATCAAAACGTGTTCTTTCACCGTAAATGGACCGGGATTGAGACGAAGACCAAATATCGTCCAATCGGGGATCCATGCAGCTGCTGCTCGACCAATGGGAAAAGAGAGCAATTGCGCAACGATACCGGTAACCGTGACTGCAGGAAATCTGAAAAAGAAAAATTGATTGACTCCAGGAATGACCACCGCCCAAAGTATTCCTATAATCCATGCACGAAGCGTTGAAACAGGCATGTCTGGATCATCGGTGTTGGCAACAGCGGATCGAACCTCCGGGTAAGGGCTGTCATCCTCCAAGACAAGATGTCCTTTATCGAGGTTTGGATCCTCAAATTGGGCACTGGTTATATCCTGACTCGATGATCAGCCCGGATGGCCGTAAATCTTTCGAGTATTCGGGTTAACTGACAGCTATTACTGAGTCTAGAACATGGTGTATCAGGTCTCTGGTTATCGTGAGCGAACTCGTAACGGACCATCAGGATGTTTAATGAATGCCTCGTCAGGATGCTTCTCGTGTGACTGAGATGTAGGTGACTCTTGGCTCAGGACTTGGTGTGGTTCTGCCATGATGGAGCACTCAGACAGCCGTTAACAGTCGAAAAACTACCTCTTATAAGACAGACTTTCGGTCACAAGAACACATATCGTGGACATGCACCACATGTCGGAAATCCAGCCAGTACGAAGGGTTCCCACTGATGTTGGGGCATGTCGGGAGACAACCCGGGAAAAGATAGGGTGTAGGGATGATAAGCGGCCATGTGATAGCAAATTTATCTGTCCAGAAGGAATGAGCCTGAGGGAAGTTTTGTCCCACAGCGAAGGGACAATCGCCAAATTTCATTCCACTGCGTATCAGTCGTGGTGAGTGTGTTCACAAACAGAGTTTTCGTCTCACAGAGAGTATCCCACGCGACTCAACAGGGAATATCGAACTGCAAGAGCATGTATCCACTGAATATATAGCCGCCAATTGCTTGGATCTATCGAGACGATTTGCGACCGAACGCATGTGTCTCAGGCTAAGAGATTCTATTATCAGACAAGGTCCCAGATGACCTCGTAGCCACTTGCATGCAAATTCGGAGTCTGGAAAGGATTACAGCATGGCTCTCCAAGCTAGAACCTTCAGAAAGAGTCAGGCCGATATATTCAAATTCGTAACGTCGTGAATCCGTGATTAGTAGGTGACAACGACACAACTGACAGCAATTAAGTACCTAGCTAGACAAAGTGGTAAGGTCATTTGTACCGTCCCTTGGGTCAATCTCTGGAAAGACGCTCTACGGTAGCCCAGTTCCGAAGGTACCAGTGCTATCTGCTTCGAATTCTTCACCGACTCGGATAGAGTGGCTATTGCATGCTTGAAGTGACTTCCCTGCTCCGACTTCGGCGTGGACCATATGAGTAGCAGACTCTGTGGGGATCAGCAGATTCTTCAGCTTATGGCCTCCTTGTAGTTGCCAAATTCAAAATCTACCAGTGGACGCGTATACAAAAGCTTGTCTGGCGTGAGAACTGCAAGTTATTTATCATATCGATCAAAGTCTGTTTTCTACAAACTACGATGTTCTCTTTACGCAGCATAGTCTTCGCGTTTTGTTTGAGCATTGTGACTTTTTGTATGTTGCAGATACTGGCTTTGGACAGTTATGATCGCCTTCGGGCAACGCTCGCAACATTTGCCAATTCCAATGTGGATTCGACTTCCAAGACTCTAAGTTACCAGAACGATACTCTTGGAATTGCCTCGAGGATCTACGTGCTATCTCTTCCTGCCAGGACCGATCGACGCCGCGATATGGAACGTCTGCGGAAATCCTTGGGTCTTCGATGGACATACATGAAAGCTATTGATTCGCAAAACGCGATCGTCGAGAGAATCATGGACTCCATCAGGCTCGTACGACAAATACGTCCTTCCAATTCTGTCTTCACTTGGTCTGATCAACAAGTTTCCTTCGACGAGCGAATCGATGCCTGGGATCCTGCATCTCTTGTCCCTTCATCTGCCCACTCGGGCAAACTTTCTCAATCTCGGCCTCTGGTCTGTGCAACTCAAAACGATACAATTGTTCCGTACAATCCGAATCTTCCGGAGCATCAAATTCTCACTGGTGCACGCATCGCTTGCTGGTATTCCCACTTGTCTGTCATATACACCATTGCCAACGACTTTGCACTTCGTCCCGATGACGCCGTTATCGTGCTTGAGGACGACGTGGACATGGAACAAGATATTCACCGACGACTACGGAACGTATGGCCATTCCTCCCTACTGGCTGGGACATCGTCTACTTGGGTGCGTTTGGTATAAAAAAAATTGTCGATCATTCTTATATATGAACGAATATTCAGGCCATTGTTGGTCGGATGAAGGTGCCAACAGGTCCCTGGATAGCCACTCGAACTCGACGATATTCAATGCGACAAAGTTTGACACCCACATTCATCCGTCCAATCGTCCTTTGTGCACTCATGCTTATGTTCTATCACGATCTGGAGCACGTCGCCTCCTTCTTCACCTGCGGCATCCATTTTTTGCCTATTCTCGTTCTATCGACAAGGCCATCTCTTGGTTGATTGAAAGCGGTCGCCTTCAAAGTTTCTCAATCGTACCAAGCGTCGTCATCCAAAGAAAAGTGGGAACGAGCGACATCATGTCTGGAAAAGGAAGTGGATGGAGGGCCGAGCTAATGAATGGCGTGTTTGGAACGATTTGAATCGTAATACGTGAAGCTCATGAGTATAAGTCGGTATGAGATCCGGGAATAAGCTTTACAAGTTTCTGACCGTTTATTTATACTACGTAATAGCTATTGACATAATAATTATGTTCATCGCTCCCCTCAACTCGACCAATGCATCAGGCCTCAGGGGCTACATCATACATACTTATACGCTGACTGAAGCTTTTCTGAATCTCCGTACATACAGCACTTACCTTGTGTTACATCGGGTAGTGGTCCGAAACATTCAAATCATTGCTGAGTATTACTCGTGGTACGTAACGGAACATAGTACTAACCCGGTCCGATCAAGTCGTTAGTACCCGTTAGTTCATTTCAACTCTTATCATGTGAAACGAAATTTCTTCTCTTTTTTGAACTCGACTCTCACTTATCTTTCCTCAGTACAACGCTGTCACGACAAACTCACCGCCAGAAATGGCTGGGAATATGTCTAGCACGGAGAAACCATCGTCTGTGACCACGGCCACCAATAAAGTCCCAGAGACGTACAAGACACCTGGTTTCTTCTCGTGGATACTACCCGCTCTGAAAACACCACGCACTCTCAAGACATGGATCCGATGCTGTGCCGCGCTTGCGGCTACACTGATTCTGATGGTCTCCCACCGTACCTTGGACAACATGGGTCAAGCTGGGTTTTTTGCAGCGTAAGCAACCTGGTAGCCGGAACCCATTAGGCTGAAGTTGACTTCTACAAATAGTATCGTCGCTGTAATGCTGCCTCCATCAATCGCCTTGTCTCTGTTCCTCCTTGCAGCAATCACATTGCTTTTGGGTGCGTAGCGTCTTGACGGCCTTATTGTCAATTATTTATTTAAGCAGGCATGTGTATGGGATGGGCGTGGGGAGTTGCGGCGATGGCGGCGGGATTATCAGTCAGAAATCCAGCCCTTCTCGCACAGCAGCAGCAGAGGGCACAAGCCTCGTACGTGGTTTCGTCCTCTCCCATTTTCCAACTCGACTAAAAAGTGTGAAGTCTCGTCGACGGTATTCCTCAGGCTTTGCAGTATCAGCAGTTCATCTTCAAAGGGTATTTCCTGGATCCAAGGTACGGCAAACTCACTTTCGTGTTATACAAAGTTATCTCATCAACTGATCAGAAGTTCGGCCGTCTACGGCGCCTTTTTCTTCATTGGAACGTTTGCATTCGGTGTCCTTAGGGCATATATTCCTAAATTTGCTCTCGTCAGTATCTTCGGGAGTATTGTTCTAGATATTGTACGTAAAGATTCGTCACTTTTGAATTATCCTAACACCTTAGCGTAGATGTGCAGTTATGGTCCCTGTATGGTTCCCCATCTCTTGTCTTCTGATTTGAACTAACGTTGTTGCAGTATTTCCAACTTCCCAATACACTCTTGCAAAAATTTTCATGATTCCAACTAGTTATTACGTCGCCATCGCCATCGCTTCACTTGTTTTGATATTTCCTGTTTCCCTGAACCACGTCTGGATGTCAGTCGCATGTTCGTCATCAATTTGACGTACTCAGGATTTATTATGCAGAACGTCGCTGCAGAATGACTTTCTCAAGGCAAGCTTGAAGCTTCAGTTTCAACTTATCCTTTTTTAACTTTGAATAGCCTCTGTCGAAAGTGCTAGGCTATCAAACCAAGGCACTCGAATCAACGCCTTCTGATCATGCCACTTGGACAGAACTCACAAATTTGAGCCAAGCAGCGCGCCAAAAGCTTCTCGCTAGTACCCAGGGCCTTCTTGGACAGATCGGTGTCGTTGATCTTGAATTCTCAGTTGGTCGCCTCGGCCCTGGAGACCTCAAGCGCATTAGTCAGGAGCTCAAGTCCATCGTGTTCCGTACTTCGTGAGTTTGAGTTTCATACCGTTAACCACCGAAACTCACGTGTAACATACAGCGGACTCTATTCCTTCTTGGAATTCGTCAATCAATCCAATACAGCCCATGCCGCCAAAGACGAGGCTGAACCTATTGCGGATGACAAGACCGGGTACTGGGACCGTTACACTATCCTTCAAAAAGAGATGTGGCAACACGAAATCAAACACGGACACGATTTTGACTCTCTTGTCCCCATCCTCGGGGAATCCTCCTCCGAGCTCCGTGCTGCATGTAATGCTGCCATAACGGGACTAATCGAGTGGTTCAATGACTGTAATACTGGGCGCTGGACTGGGTTTTTCTCTAAATATAACAAGGTCAATGGAGATCAACGTCATGCTGCACTAGTACAGCAGCTGGCGGCAGTACAGAGGGAACTGGAGCAGTATCGAGAGGCGCACAGGATTAGAGTGATCCAACCCTTTGAAAAGTTTTTCGATCCTGTCACAGGGCAGAGATTGAAGCAAAGTAATGCCTCAGATACCACCGAGATGTTCGCTGCAAGGTCGGCACGTTGTAAATCTTTCTTCTGAGTTGTGCTTATCCGTCTTCAGGTCGCTTTACATTTGCCTGGTGTTCTCATTTTCCCTCGATGCCTTTGCTGAGCGTCTCGCTAAAGTCATGAGTCTCATTATTGATATTGACGGTAAAAGACCCAAGCCACGGATTTGGGCCCCCTCCGGTTTTGGGAAGCTAGGAAGAAAGATCATGAGCAGGCGAGATGTCGACCATCAAGTTGTGCCACTGGCTATCGGGACGTCTCATGATCCCACATCGTTCGAAAATCATAGGGAAGATAGCAAAGAGGATGAAGATGATAAAGTCCAGGTGATTCCTGACGGCAGGTATACATGTTTGTCTTTCTCCTGGTGATGTTACAGCTTCTCTTTTGACTCTTGTCTTTTTTAGGTAGGAATCCAGACGCGCTTCCTCCGACCTCGGCATTTGGACGCTTTTCGCTGATAGTTGGGAAGATCTTCAAGTTCTTCAAATCACCTGAAGGGATCTTTGGACTGAGACACGCTGTAGTGTCTATCGCTTTGTGGATTCCATCCGTGTGTTCCACCACAGCATGGTTCTACTATGGAAATCGCGGGGTGTGGGCTTTAATTATGGGGCAGGTGCGGTAACCTCTCATGCTCAAGCCTTCTGAATATCATACATGAATCTAATCCATTGACTATGTAGGCTGGTTTGGCTGTTTATGCTGGGGATCAAGTCTGTTTCTCAATGTAACTAATTTGCCTCGATATACTCAACAGGCAATAGATTGCAGGTTATGTCATTCGTGTCACCGGCACCGTAGCTGGACTCCTCAGTATGCTTCACTCTTCAATGAGCTATTCTGATGTCGGTATTAATTGATTCCTCAGTTGGTATGGCTGCCTGGTACATCGGAGCTGGGCATGGACCTGGTAACCCCTACGGAATTGTTATCGCTACTGTTAGTTCTTTCAGGAAAAATT
Source organism: Termitomyces sp. K1Ag (assembly GCA_017657315.1). Taxonomy (NCBI): domain Eukaryota; kingdom Fungi; phylum Basidiomycota; class Agaricomycetes; order Agaricales; family Lyophyllaceae; genus Termitomyces; species Termitomyces sp. K1Ag. The sequence goes on from JAGGAR010015995.1 coordinate 80,149, forward strand.
GCGTAGGTCAACTGATGTTTTTCCTCTAGACCGTGTGTTCCGCTCCTTTCTTTCTAGGAAGAATAGCTGCACCGCATCAACAGTTGGCACTCTGGATCATGACAGGTGTTACACTAGTATTTGGTTCGTCCCTCAGATAGTCTATCCGCAGTATATGCCAACAATCGTCATAGTGGTTGGTTATAGTTGGATCGATGAGCATCTTCCTGTACTTGTGAGTGCTGGTGTAGGAGTGGATATTGGTTGGAAGCGAGCGTAAGTAGAGTATTTGCTTAGGCTATGAACTCGGGCTCAGTCCACCTGCAGACTTCTTGTGATCATCGGTTTTACAGCTGGCGTATGTTTTCATTTGTTCCATCGATGAGTTTACACTAACCTCGTCATAGTTCATCGTCATGTTATTTCCTCGGCCCACATCTTCTCGTACCTTAGTCCGCCGCACTCTGGCCGCGACGGCCGGTGAGCTCGGCGTCGTTCTCGCCGTTGAGGTCGAAGCATTGCTTGCCGAGGAAGCTCGCGCTCGAGAAGGCCACTATGAGAAAGTCGCTTTTGTGGGAGCGCATTCTGATCAAAAAGTATCACCGAAGGAACAGCGTGTTCGTCGAATTGGCCAGAAGGCTCTCAACGTTGCCGTTAGTGTCCCTGATTTCTGTCCTTCTAGAAAGAGAGTACTTACGTATGCTTAGACTCGTTTACAAGGGTTGGCTCCATCACTACAAACAGGAAAGTTCGAACCCCAGCTCTCGTACGCGTCTACACTATTACATCTCGATCGGTTCCTTACCAACATTTCTGGCCTCTAGGGGGATATGGCCCCATGCCAAATATACAGCTCTGCTTGACACACAAATGAAGATCCTCTCCGCCCTCATGCTCTTTATTGGTGCATTTACACAATTGGATACCAGGTGGTGCAGCATCCTCGTCCATCAAGTAAGCATAGTTACGACAGATCTGCCGAATTGTTTGCTTGACTACTCGATATAGACTCCTTTCCTCAATCCCAATCTCGTAAGAGTTTTGCAATCTTAATTTATGGCTTTTATAAAGCGACTGTTACAGCTTTCCGACATATTCTCTAACCTCTCCATTCTATCCTATGCGCTGATGGGTGCACGTCCTCTACCACCCGGGCTTCCCAGATTGCGGGATCGCATAGTCTATCACGAACGCATGAACCCCGTATCAGGGAGCCGTCGATCTTCATATGCAGGTCTTAACAAACCGGACCTGGATGACGTGGCAGACAAAATTGATGGGTCCAGCCTTGGATTTGTGGAGATGTCGCTGGATGTCCTCAAAGTGAGCCATTAACCTTCGAGTTTTGCATCCATCTGATTTGCGTTGCAGGATGCAGAATTACCTGCCCACGCGACTGCGTTGGTTGCCCTTTCATCAATTATTACTGTAGGTATACTTTTGCTCTTTCGAAGCTCACAGTTGACATTGCTTGATGTAGCTCGTCGATGAAATGACTGCAATTATTCGTGATCTATGTGGGGAGCTGACATTCCAAGGCTTCGCTGAGTTCCAGCGAGATTTCTTGGGGCGAGAAGAGAAAGCGATTGGAGGTGGTTATAGCAGATTGGGCTCGAGTTGATCATTTTCTGATTCTATAGTCTACGTGTAGATACCCATAAGTATATAATCGAAATCTTATAGAACTTGATCATGATGAGGGCCAATAGCCAACATCCGATGTGATGTCAGACGAGCGCAGCGCGACGCGACACGTCACACGTGATGGGAAAAGTTTGGGCTCGCAAGCATAGGGTCACCAGTGTTGGGCGAAGGGCTTAGGGCACAAAAGTCGGCTGTATAAAAGGTCTGCAATGAGGCTCGTACATCGTATGATCCCCCATTAACCTCCCACAGATCCCTGCCTATTAACCTAAAATTTTTCTTGTTTTCTCCCCGCCTTCTCGCTCAATCGAACGATGCCGAGACACATGTTATGTCTTCCTGCGTACCCGTACTATTCTGTACTCTGATATCCCCTGCACTTGTGGAAATTCCAACTGGTACCTGGCTTCTATCTAGACTTCTCTTTCCTTTTTCAATGATGATCACTGCGAATAGTCTCCACACACCCAGACTGAGATAACTTTTCTCCTTGGTACTCTGGTCACATGAAATGTAAGAGATTGCACCCAATTTGTCCGAGTCCGCATAATCATCATTCGACAACTCCAAGAACTTCTGCACGTCTTATTTTGCCGATTCGTCGAGCTTAGCAGCCATCTTGACAACGTATATACTTCTTCCGATGTCGCGGGAATCCATAGGATAAGAATTCTTCGCGTGGACTCGCCTTTATTCGACGGATTGGTTCCGTCGTCTCTCGGGCTTACAACACTATACCGCCTGCGCCACCACTCAATGCCTCTCCATTGTCGTCCGCTGCCAAATTCTCAGCGGCGGGCCGGTGTGACTGGGAAGGCCCGGCCAGGTGTGGTGGCTAGGCCCTGTCCCAAGACCTTGTGGACGCAAGAGGGTACTCTCGTTGGGGTTAGTCCTCCGCTAGGTACCCTAGATGGTCAATGAGAATTCATGTGCCTGCTTGAGGTTCTCTGTCCACACCAGATATAAAGCCCCTACCTTCCCATTTATTTTGATCTCTCTTGATTTTTCTTTCCCTCTGTCATAGCACCATTTTAGCCCCCCTGTCAATGGCTGCCCTAACCGGAGGCTTCGCCTGCGGCCTTGTAGGGGCCCTTGGGGGAAGTTATTACTAGTGCAAGGTTGTGTGACTTATACGCCAATAGGACAATCCGGCAGTCTGGCCACATTCGCCATGACGTGTGAGTTCTTATCGTCGCTGTCTGAAGGTCCCACTGATCGTGCCCTAGGAACCATGCAAGCTATGAATATCTGCCTATGAGTCTGCGTATGACCCACAGGCTATCCGACCAGAGGGGTGTTCCCCTCAAGTTATCAGAGATGAATGCCGTCATGGGACGGTACGGGACCTGAGGGTATTACATCAGGTATCTCGCAAACCTTTCTGAGTGTGCCTATGATCATGACATCGCATGGAAATCAGAACTGGATACACCTTGAGCGCAGCCGCTGCCGTCTTCAATCGCCATCGATATCATCGATAGATGAGCTGGGGTCACAGGAGTCACAGAGTCAAAATCGAAGCATCATGCATAAACGAGCCGGGCAACTCCAGATCTCTCGGATCAAGATCCGCATTCCGCACCCTCCGTACCTATAAGTGTCTGCGTCAAAGTTCATTCTTCATCTCTTCCTTGATAATCTCTCGTTATCATAACTTCATTATGGTGCGCATTTATGTCCAGTCGTACACAGCTCGTCAAGGCTCACGCTATGTTCTTCAGGGCGTAACAATCGATACCATCTCACCTGGCGATGGTGTCAACTTCCCCAAGAAGGGCGGTGAGTGACGTTTGGTCGTGCGAGTCGACACTGCGGGCTCATATCATCATCGATACAGACAAGGTTACCATTCACTACGTTGGAAAGCTCGAAAATGGGAGCACGTTCGACTCGAGCAGAGATCGGTAAGCCATCGCGACCATCTACTCTATCGTGGTCTTTTCAACTCATCGTGTGCCGCTCCGCATAGTGGATTGCCGTTCGAGACGGAGATCGGCGTTGGGAAAGTCATTAAGGGCTGGGACGAGGGTTCGTTGGTGTACATTTTCGAGCCTGATCTGTCTGCTCATCGATTTGATCAGGGGTGCCACAACTATCAGTCGGTCAAAAGGCTATTCTAACCGCCACACCTGACTACGTACGTTTCCGTCTATTGCTGTCGATTTCATTATTCAACTCTTCCACAGGCGTACGGTGCTCGCGGCTTCCCCCCAGTGATACCGCCAAACTCGACTCTCAAGTTCGAAGTCGAGCTGTTGAAGATCAATTAGACTGTCTGCTTGTTGCATTCCTGTGTATACGTGTGTCCTCTGGGGCTCTTGCCTTTTTTCTTTTTGACTTTCATTTGTGCTATTACAACCCGCAATATTGTATCTTTCGTGTACTCCCAACTCTAAGCTTATGATTGGTCTCCTTGCATTGAGATAACACGATCGCTTATCTGATCGCTAATTTCTTCTGAGATCATCATTTCTTGTTCTAAAATAGGTTATGACGCCATCTTCACTGACACGGTGTTTTTTGCATCGTTCTTTCGCGGGATCACGACAAATATAGCCAAGGAAGATTTTTTTGCAACATTATGATTCCATTCATCAGTCCCTGATACTAGGCAGAACTAGGCCATCGGATGAATAATTAGGTGGGGTCAAGACAATATATCGTACTGCACATGTACATAGGTACTGTAGGCTGTCGAAAGACCTGCCGTGTCCAATTCTCCCAGTTCTTATCAATCTTCGAAAAATCAGAAGGAAGCTGATCGCTGAGAACATCATCGCTGACAAGTATGTATACTTTTTTCCGAATTCAAATATTCATGGTCAATCAAGGGCGGTTTATCATGTCCTATTTTTCACATGCATTCCCAGCCGTAGAGCAGTCTTCCCTGATTCGTTCTAAGTACCTACTTGATTGTTCATTAACGTTCATTAATTGGGGAGCACACGATGCCACAACGCCACACTAAAATCCCACAACTTCGCCGCCTTTGCTTCATGGTAACTCTCCTTGGAACTCTTCGCTGGCTTTAGTCCTTCGTAGTAGCTCGGCATGTCCTTCCCTCCGTATGACCCCTTAAGGCTAAGTTCTACCAGGATTTTACCTGCTGTACTTGAACTTCGTAGCTTGGGCATCGCATATTGTAGCAACGACCGGAATGGATTTAGGACGTACTTTGTCCCAAAGCTCCATGTTCCAGGAACGTCATGGTCTAACGCTCGAGAGTCGGTTATAGTACCTGGATCCACTGCCAAAGCCTTTATAGCCCTCAAGTTCCTATAAACCGAGTCCTGCAGGCTCCTTAACCATTGAACAAGACTGAAAGGTTTACAGCACAACGTACTCTCTGCAGTCGCCGGTTCAACTCGTAAATGAACATAACGACACACAACTTCGACACCCCATACCGCTGGAAACCCCTTCCAACTTCTTCTCGAGGTTTATCCACCGGAGGCTGCGCGAGGACCTCAAAGTCGTCTGGGAGCATGGGTGGGAACACCTCTGCATGGCTTCCACCGGGCCCATGACTGTCAGATGACAACCCAACGACCCGTCCGCGCGTCTTGTCCATGCTCTCCAACAGCTGGAGCACGAGCACAAAGTGTGCTAGGTAGTTCACTTGGAACGATAGCTCGTATCCGTCGCCTGTAAGCTTGAGCCCAGACGTGAGAGACCAAGCGAATGCATTGCATACGATGACAGTGATAGGCCGCAACGCGCCGGAGGAGACTTGGAAAGTGAGGAGAGAGGCGAACGAGAGCACTGAGTTTAGGGAGGCGAGGTCGAGAGTATGGATGCTATATTTAGCATTGGGAAATTGGGAGATGATAGTATAGAGCTTGGCGGTGTTGACGTCTGTCTGATTGTCGTTGCGGACGGTAAGGACGAGATGGTGATTGGGATAGCCTTTCAGCGTTTCCGCCACAAAGGCGAGGCCAAGGGTTCCATTAGCTCCTGTGAGTACCACCGTTCCTTCTGACATGGGAAAGATCAAGTCAGCTTTCCGTACATGTCGAGATCAAATTGTGCAGTTCGAAGGCATACCCTGGGACAGAAGCTGCTAAGATTCTCATCACCTTTGGGGACCGTGAGACGAATTTGATTCGTGCATTAGGATCCATCTTTATCTCTGATGAGGACAACTTTAAACTGCTCAGCTGTCCGACTATGTTGAGAGTTCTGAGTCCTTGAAATAGACTTGTCATTATTGCTCCCGTATCGTAGGTTCGTCATCATATTACATAATGCCGATAATCGTGCCGGCTATGACCAGGCCGAATGGCCGGAAGTTGCAAAACCACCAGTTGAACTGGTACATATGCGTAAAGAACACGTCGAAATATTCTATTTCAGAGAGGCAGAAAAACTTGGCTTGAATCCTTATCATAATCCTGTCAAAAACACTTGGTCGCTCGCGATTTGCCAGTTCGAAAAAGATAAACATACTTGAGATTTGCTCGAAATACGATGCCTTTGATATTTTCTAGTTAACTACACCGAGTAAGAATCAGGCGGGCGAAATACAAGCGTCACCACAAGCGAAGACGCGTAGGCAGAGCTGCATTTTTATCTTGCGCGCGCCGGTGGTACCGCGTTCTTTGGCTCTGTTGTTTCCAAAAGTTGGTTTACGCCCCAAACTTGCCAACTTAACAATGAACACCTGGTCGTCCATCTACCACATACCTCCACGCCGAGACCTATACAAGTACATGACTCTTCTTCAGCATGGTCGCTCAAGTCCTCCACCGAATCGTCGTCAGCCTCGCAAACGCGACAACGCTGCGCTACAATCTCATGTTGCTTTCTTTGATACGGACGGCGATGGTGTTATATGGCCATCCGACACGTGTGTTTCTTCTTCTGTGGCTCTGTATTCTATACATGGCATAATCTTGACGAAAACGTGCGCATATATGCAGCTTCGTTGGCCTCAGAGTTCTTGGACTTGGAGTTTTGTTTTCTGTTTTTGCTATGTTGCTTATCCACGGAAGCTTATCGTGTGTATCAACACGTATTCTTTATCAATACTTGGGTTCGATTTTAAACCACGGTGCTAGCTGGATCACTTCTGGAACTCTCCTTCCCGATCCCTTTTTTCGGTTGAAGATCGAGAATATGCACAGGGTCAGTTCTTTGCTTTTAATACGCCTCACCTTCCCTTCATTTCGAAGCTTATCAAGAACTGCCCTTGTTATAGGGAAAGCATGGCTCCGACTCTGAAGCTTATACGTCGACGGGCGCATTTGACGAGGACCGCTTCAACTACGTCTTCGACATGTATTCTTCTGAACCACACACCCACATGACTTTCAGCGAAGGCATCAATATGCTTCACGGCAATAGAAACGCCTTTGATCCTGTAAGTCGCACCCAGTCATTATACCATCTCAAGTTCGTGAATAGACAAATTTCATGAGTTCGGTTGGATGGCTGCTGTACTTGAATGGCTTACAACGTACTTGGTTCTGTGGCCCGAGGATGGTAAAGTGAAGAAGGAGGATGTTCGTGATATTTACGATGTAGGCGATTTCGCTGCAAGTTGATGAAAAACTGATTTAATAAACTTATCTAGGGATCCTTGTTCTACAAGATTTCTGGCAGGTCCCCGAAGAAGCTTTGAACACCGAAGACGCGTGCTTTTTTTGAGCTTACTTCTTGATACAATTGTTTGGTTTCTGTCATGTCATCTCGTTATTGTACTGTTGTATCGAAATACGCTCGCTGTTCTATCACCCATCCGATTCGGAAGTCCGAGATCAGCATGCGTAAGGACGGATGCATCCCTCAATCGAGTCATACCGACCTGACAGTGAACACATCGGCATAGAAAAACCAGAATATGTATATGGTACGATCACAAAAGGCGGTGGCGTCCTGGCTAGGCTAATGATCGTCGTGGCAGGCACTATTTCAACATAGTGTGGGCATTGAGAATCCATCAATGGCGATGATCTTTTCTACGGGAAAAGTGACGTGTTGCCGTCGATAGCTATAGGACAAAAGGAACAGAGGTTCGCAAAAGTTTGAATCAATATGGACGAGCTGAGGCGATCCGTCACGACACTGTACGCTCAGTCCCGATTTCCTATAGTATGCGCAGAGCACCCAGGGAACGTGCTTCATGCTGCTGCCTGATCGGTGTGGAAGTATGCATCGTTGCACTAATGACAGCTGTCCACCCGCATCCTCGATGAGAAGGGACGTCGCCCATACTCAGGGCGGCCGACTTTTTGTCTTGCTGGAGTGCCTCGAGGTATCACTATGGGATCACTGGCACGCTAGAAACAGCCAAACCTAGCCAACCGCACAGGCGACGTGTGCGACTGTCAAAGGGCTGTCGTTCCGTCAGAGTCAGACAACCTATGCATGGTGTAGTGGTGGCCATCGCACACAACTGAACTTCTGGAATAATATATGATTTCCACGAAGCCGAACGAAAGGATATTACTCACCGACATCAGGAAGTAGAAACTTCTTGTGACAAAAATCATCGAATTACATAAATTTATTATTACGTGTCCTGTTCCTTACACAGTCCCTCGAGTCATTGATCATATTTACTGCTCGTGCAAGCCCATAAGTCGTACAAGGCAGGCTCCACTACATGCAAAGATACTGCTGGATGCCGCAAGGCGAAAATACTTACAAAGTTAAAATAGGACATACTTGCCTGAGCGCAAGCAGGAGAACCTGTCAAAAGGTCTGCTTCTTGACAGCGGTGAGAATCAACTGACAGTACAGCGTGTCCCATACGGTACAGCCCATAGAGCAAACACGCTATACACCCTTTCTGTAAATGAAAGGGGCGAGGCGAAAACTCTTGACATGGAGGGTCAGTCGGATGAGGCGCGTGGCGACTGGTGGCGTTCACGAGTTTGCGAATTCGAACGAGGTTTTGTCGCGGAGGATGAACGTTTGAACGTTATTCTTTAAACTGGTAGATTGGGTCAGCCAACCTCTTTTTTACATATCTTCCATGATCAGAGGGATACATAGATAAGGCTGGACAAGTAGGGTCAGCTTCAGGATTGTCATCGATTCCGAGTAATGAAAAGGTCAGGGTCAGAACGGTCTGAACAGGGTCTCCACATTCGACGTTGAGTCATGGTCATGCCTAAGGTTATTTTTACCCTCCATGCCAGATCATGAACGATCAACGTTTAAACAATCGTTCCTGTCTATGTAAGGAACTAGAGGGAACCACTGATCGCTGTACGAGCGAACTTTTTGTCGAATATTTTATCCACAGCACTAGCATGCAATTCTCCTTCTGAAAAGAACTAACAATAGTGGTTAGATGGAGTGCGGTCCTGAGATACAACACCCTCGGTACCAACTCGGTACTTCGTAAAATTACATTGGATCGGACCGAATCATAGTGCAAGGTTCAGCAACTTTCAGCAAGCGGGTGTAGGGCCCGAGTCGGTTGACGTCTAAAATATGAAAATGGTCCAGTGTCCCAGCATACGTTGACCAATTTCCTAAACAGTCTGTATACTTCGGTATAGCTTTCATGCAAAATGTTTGAATTCAAAAAGCCTGATCAGTGAAACTGAAATGGTATTCCAAGGTATTGTTGTCATGTGTCCATTACGACCTAGCGATAAAGCGAGTGTAAAATCAGCAGTCGTTAAAAACAAGGAACGATCGGAGAAAGGGTCTAGTGTACCATGGGCATCGGAGAAGCAAGCTCCCGGCACACAAGGATAAAAGTGTTGTAAGTGACCCCGCATCTTACAGCGGAGAGAGGAAGGGGTCCTCTATGCTTTGAATAGACCTCGTGGGTTCCAGAATATTGGCAATGACGAAGCCTCCATCTGGAAGAAAGATCAACAAATCGAATCCAAGAATATCGGCCAAAAATGTATACTTGGTATGTCATTCTCCTCTGCTCTCCAGATGGCCTCCTCCACGTCTTTTGCAACGCCAGTCGCCACATGACGTTTGATAAGCCTTTGATGGGCTTTCTCAATTTCGATATCGAGATACCACCGTTCGTCCAATAATTGACCGGCTTCATTCCATGGCGGAATTGAGAGGAGGGTATAAAGACCCTCGATGATCACAATCCGATGATGCGGATGAATGGTTATATCGTCATATGTGGGATCTTTAAGTGCGTGGTCGAACGATGGCGCAGTTAATAGGGGTGTGTTGGGGGTCAAGGGTTCCCGTAAAGAGCGTATAAAGGAGACATAGCTTGGTCCATCAAAAGTCCAGTGACTGCCTCGTCTGTCATGAGCGAGTTTAGGATCTGGAAATTGATCAAGCTGAGCTCGACTAAGATGCCAACCGTCCATGCCAATAAGAAGAGCACTTGTCCTAGAATTTCCAGCAGAAACAAGGAGATTGTTGGTATGAGTCGTCACTAGTACAGCAAATGTCGATTTTCCAGAGGCTGGTATCCCGGAAATTCCCACTAAAAGCCGTGAAGAAGGTGGGATTCTGACGAGGGCATAACTTAAGTAGCGAGACACCTAGTTTGTACGACATCAGAAGCATACTTTGCTAACTTTTCAACAAGAACACGGGCCAAATCCAAGGCTTCTTGATTCATTGAATGTAGGAGGATGTTGCAAATTGTGCTCAGATCTCGAAGTCGGCAGTGGCTGTCCATCATGCATGATCATGATCAAATTTGTCATTCCGATTTGTACAATTGAGTCCATTGACGTCTGTGGCCGTTGTCGTCGCTAGAAGCTGGGCTGTGCAACATTTATACCTTCCCTTCAACCAGCAAATCCTTTGAATACACACTTATGGCAAACTATGATCAAAGCAAGGGGAAAGGGAAGATTCTGAAGCGGTATGGCTCTATAGTCTGGTCATATCGATTTGTTGCTGACTCTTCTGCAGGGCAGATCCATCCACGATACAGGACAAGTTTATGGTGGGGTACCAAGGATGGCGAGTGTCAAGATCATCTTGGATGGGGTTGATTTCGCATTTATCCTAATGATCTTCATGCAGGTTTACTTGTGGAGGAGATGGAGAACCAGTCGGTCCAGGTGCGGGCATATACTATGATGTCTGGCTACCGCTCATTTCATCAACTTCTGCAGGACATCATGGTTGGCTCCATTGGTTCGACGCCCCAATTCCCGATGGAGGACGGGTCAATATCGATCTATGGCCCGATGTATCATCTTATTCTCCATCGGAGCTGTTTCCTGCTCCTGGACTCAAGACTGCATCAGGAGAACAGGTGTTCTTGTTTTCTTCACGCCACCCTAAAACTGTACAAAGGTATGCACAGAAATTGAGTTCTTATATGATCGCCTAAATGACTCTGCAGACACTTTCACTGGATGGCGGAGCACGGAGTTGACGGTGCGTTCCTCCAGCGCTTCGCTACCCAATGCGATCTCGAAACCGGAAATGAGGGAATTAGACGAATCCGTGATGAAGTGGGTGATCATGTCAGGGAAGCTGCAGAGAAGGAAGGAAGAACTTTCGCAATCATGTGTGTGTTTCTGTGACAGTGAAACAGGTTCTGCGGCTCATATATCTGTCCTTGAGGTACGACGTCTCCGGTGTTCCCGCAGACCGTATCCAGAGGGTTCTAGAACGCGATTGGGTCCATCTTATCCGAAATCAGGGTGTACTTGACAGTCCAAACTATCTCAGGGAGAAGGGAAAGGCTGTTGTTGCCCTTTGGGGTACGTTTGAAGAGATTTTCACAACATACTTTGACCGTACGTTGTATCGCAGGCTTTGGTTTTGAGAATGCGGGACACACGCCTGCGCTTGTCAGTACGATCACCACATATATTCGAAGTGTGACTCCTGGAGGGGCCTATATCGTGGCCGGCGCTCCTGCACACTGGCGCACAGCCACTAGTGACGCAGATCGGAATCCCGAGTTCCTGGATGTCTGGCTCAACGACTTTGATGCCATTTCACCTTGGACTGTTGGACGATACCGAAATGAAAAGGAAGCGGATGATTTTGCAGAAACCAAGATGAAGGGAGATGTCGAACTCATCAAGAAGCGCAATGAGGAAGGCCGTTGGAGGAAAATCGACTACATACCCGTTGTTCTTCCAGGAGGTTCCGTAAGTTCACTGCTGTCTTTTAGCTTCTTTTTTTTTCAAGCAATCTATCTATCAGGGTTTCAATGTCTCCCAAGGAAGATGGGGTTTCAACGATATCAAACGGAACGGAGGCCGTTTCTTGTGGCAACAAATCTTCAATGCTGAACGCCTAGGGATCCGTACAATGTACGGTGCAATGTGGGATGAGTAAGTTTCTTCTGTCCTGACTCCTCATTTTGTCCCCATCCTAAAGCTTCATTCAAGGTATGATGAAGGGACTGCATTCATGCCCGTTATCGAAAAAAAGCGTATGCTCCCTGTATCTGATAAACACCCATTCCTGGCGCTCGATGAAGATGGATATGATCTCCCATCTGATTGGTTTGTTTGAAAGTATAACCTGGGGGATTGGGTGACTCATTTTTGATTGTCAGGTATATGCGAATTTGTGGTTTCGCAGCCGAAGGTTTACGGAGCGAACGGCGGATATTTGAGACCTTCCCTTCTAAGGAACTTCAAGACTACTGGTCTTCTCGTCCCAAGTACGAAAATGTAGACCCCAAGTCTGGCGATTTCGTTTCGGGAGCGTCTAGGGAAACTAAGGATGGAGGGTCTGGTGGTGGCGAGGGAATGTCTTACCAGGAATGGTTAGCTGCACAAAAGGAAGACAAGGAAGAGCAGCCTCCACCGCCCTATTCATTAGAGGCAGAAGAGCCCTTGATCGAGCCTTCATCTACGGCTAATGTACCTACAACTACTGTGTCTGCGGCCTTAACTTCTTCCCATACAGCCCCAGCTCGAACGATTGCACCTGATGCCACCGAGACTCGCGCTTCATCGTCCCAGCTCACGAGTACAATAGCAAGTGTTGAGACAACTTCACAAAGTCATTCATACACCAGCCCTACTCAAGCGACAGGACCTCCATCACTCAATGCTGGCTCACGACTACAGCATCACAGTATTTCTTCACGTACTTCCCCTGCAGGACATGATCAAACTTCTCCAACTCCGGACAGGACGAATACATACCCAACACACGCATACAACAATACCCCTTCGACTGCCAGTAATACTTCCGCTGTACATGATCCTGTAGCTTCGCTTGCGAATGACTTCGGCCGTCATGGGCTTGGTTCAGCTGATCCAAGGCAAACTGCTTCTCCACCACTGCTGGTTCATGCTTCTCGTCCTTCAACGGTGCAAAGTAATCAGCATAATCGGCCAGAACGTCCCCATTCTCGCTCTCAGTCACAAGCAGGTCACATGCAGTCGAGTTCGCCGACAACTGGATCTTATTCACCAACTCAGGCTTCGGGAGGCCAAGGCCAATGGCCACCTCCGGAATGGGGTATTCAGAACGATTCTCGACACCAATCGCCCCCACCGACTAACCAATCGTCATATCCTGGTAATCTTTCAAGACCTCAGACACTTACCCCTTCGTCATACCCTCCGCGCCCACATTCTGCAATGAGTACTCGGCCCCCGTATCCGACGACTTCTGGTGGGAACCCCGCTCTAGGTCACGCAGGAGGACCTCCATACGGGCCTGCACCATCAACGTACCCGGCAACTGGCGCCCCTCCATTCTATGGACCGGGTACGTCGACACACCCGCCTGAGGGCCCGCCATTTCCATCAACTGGTGGCGCTCCTCTCTTCCCCCAAGGACCTGGTGGCGGATCTTCCTACCCATCTGTCAGTACTTCGACATATTCAGGTCAGATGGAATCTTCGCCCTATGCTCCATCTGGATATCCCCCGCCTGCACCGCACGGTTCAGGATTCGGAGGGCCCCCTCACATGTCGCCTCCGCATAGCCCAGGGTCTGGGACATCGTTTTACTCAGACCAGACGACAGGACACGGTTTCCCTGTCGCACAAGGCTCTTCCTATCCTGGATCCAGTTCTTACGGCGGGGGTTCTCAGCCACCATACGGCACCCCGCATGGAATGCCATATCCTCCAAGCGATGGCCTGGTGCAAGGAGGTGGGTTCCATATCCCCCATGTGCCGGGTGGGGATAGTTACTTTGGTGGCTCTCAACCGCAATCGTCGGGCTACGCCCCAAGTTACATCAGTGGATCAACACCTTATGGTGCCTCTAGCACGATGTCGTCATCTTCGAGCTGGTATCCAGGAAGTTCGAGCACCCCAGCTCCTCCCCCAGTTCACCCAGGACGTGAGCCCTACTAACCAACAGCCTTTCCAAACAGGACATACCATTTCTAATATCACATATCTATTCGCAGGACCGCCGACTCAATCGCCATACTCAAGCGCTTCGAGTTCTGCCCCTTGGTTTCCAGCAGCATCTCCGGGGCTCCTAGGGAGTGCTTTAAATGCCGTTGATAGGGTTGCAGGGAAGAAGACGAGGGAGCAGCTTGGATCGGTTGCTCATTGTGCGTTCCTCTCGTTCTCTTGTGCCTTTCGATCACTAACAGCTGAGTCTTGACAGCGGGTACCAAGCTTCTTCATAAACTCACCAAGTAAGGCTGGGACTTATCTTTAGGAAATGGACCTTTACTCGCATGGCAATTGCCACTTGTACACCTTGTGATCTTATATCCCCTTGAATACGACTGCTTATACTGTTTAAACCCTCTTGCGGACCGTGCTTGTGGCACCATGGATTGCTTCAGATGTTTTGCGACCAGATCCCGAGAAATCTCGACGACCTTCAGGGTACTTTCCCCAGTAAACGTGACATGTCATGTCTCTGAGCACTTCCAAACGTTCGCGGGATGCATACATGTTACCTACTTCTTCCACGGGCCGGAATCGGTTGGTACAGCAGCAACCATGAGGTAAACGAAGGACTCCCGGCGGATTACTATCCGTAGTAAGTATTGCCAGCTACTGGCCCATCTATTGAGAAAGGTGATACTGTTATACAACCCTTCCGCCTGGAACAAAATCAAGGAGTTGTCTAAGAACGCCGATATAAGCCGATTTTGAAGTATCAACACGAGGCCGAACATGAGGTCGACCATGCTCCGAATTTGAGAGCTCTATCAGAATAATCAGCGAAGATCTTAAGGTTCTGAGAAGGAGAACCAGTTTCGGAACGAACTTTCAGCGCTAAAATTAGGATCGGGGCCCCATTAAATGGATTGCATGCCCCACACACGATATAATAAAGTTTTTCTGGTTGAGAAGATCGAAACGAGCGGTTGAATTGCAGCTCCGCGTACGTAAAAGGATCATGGCAGGTGGGCAGTCTTCAGAATTCCCACCTCGTTCACAAGGAGCGTCTGCAGACGTATTAGCAATATATAACTGCAGGAGGGCAGGCCCCTTCACCCGCTTTTCCCAATCACTAACGATGCAGACACAGTACTATCCTCATCCCTTTCATCACCAGGACATCTATCATATGCAGTCATCATACCTCGGCCAGGCGTCCAGTAACTTTGCGTCGCCGACTGGGCTGGATCTTACGAACTTCTCCAGAGGATCATCACTCTCATATCCACATCAAGAGTATCGACACCCCACTGACCGCGGAGACCCAGTTGGGCTCGCCGGGCCTCCGTCGAGCCTGCCCAACACTAGTCTGTGCGCCACCGGACTGGGGATCTCCGGACACTCGGTTTCTACCAGCGACGGCTTTCAGGCCGAGGCAATAATGGAATTTCCCTTGCAGCAGCAATGGCAATGGACTCCAGCCGAGTCACTCCACGGACTTCCTCTAGCACCTGTGCCTCGCGCACCGCAGGCCCACCTTGCTGAGCATGAGTTTTCATCGATTAAAAGGAGCCCACCAAACTACGCAATCGAATCATCGGTTGTTCTTTCACCCGCCGCACAACGCCCCACCCCTGCATCCATGGCTGTCTTGCTTAATCAGGCCTCAGCACGCACCGATACTAGGAACTCCCCTCAGGTCTCTTTTCGCGCACCTTCTGACACTGCTCGCAGTAGCCAGGCGCAGCCACCCTCTATGACGCAACCTGCGGAGGTACCGCAGCATTCAGCTCAGCCGGCGCAGACGACCCATGAAGACGGCCTCTCACGAGAACGGAAGCACGCCTGCACAATGTGCCATAAAAGGTGAGCCAATCTGCTGGTGACGCCTCTTGCCAGGGTTGTCTGAATGCTTGCGTAGATTCGATCGTCCAAGCACGCTAAAGAAGGTGAGCGTGTGCTCTCGGCTTCATTCGCAACACAGGGACTCACCAGGCGTTCCTAGCATTTCCTCGTTCATACTGGCGAAAAAGGTGTGCATGAAGTCCACACACTTCCTTCCAACTCCATCATGATATACTCACACCTCCGTTCTCGGCTGATTAGCGTTCGTCTGTGACACGTGTGGCCGTCGTTTTGGTGTCCCATCCAATCTGAACAGGCATGTCAGACGATGCGTTCTCAAGCCCGTCAACGCGACTCACGCCGCCGGTAAACAGCAACAGTTAGCTGCCGACGGAACTACCCGTACCACCGAATCTTCATCCCCCTCTTCTTCCAGCTCAGACAAGGCCAACTCGCCTGACCGCGCTGCTGCCTCTCCCCCTTCGCGCCAAACCAGGCTCCCCGGAGCGCCCAAACGTCGCCGCCGAGCACCCTCGCCATCTCGTTGGGTCCCTCCTTCCCTCCTTTCCTTCAACCTCACTCCTCCCGAGGCGAAAAAATGCACACCAGTTCCTCTTCCGCCCGTGCGCCGTAACCTGCCGAAGGAGGAGAGGGACTCTTGGGACGAGAACGTCTCCACAACGCCGTACCACCCGCGAGGCTGGAAGAACGTCCTTCCTGGTCCTGGGTTGGGGCTTGGGCTCGGTGGGAAGGACGTCAGGAACTTGAACATCGGAAGCAACGGAGGCTACATGTTAGGCCGCGTGTTGGTTTTGGATTTGAACCATGGAGAAGAACGCCGATAGGACTCTTTTGTTTGACGTCACTCTTTATTTTTGAATGCCCTTTTTGGATTATAGGTGGCGCATCGTACGGGTCAATGGATGCATGGAGTTGTTTTAAGACTTTCTTGGGAACTTTTGGTGGATACCCGCGGCCACATGGTCGGATTGGAAACGAATTGGAAGGATATTAGAGTGGATTGACATGACCTTAAGGGATGCTCAACTTCTTGATGGATACATTTGGTATCGCGTACTTCCTGTTCGCCACTTCGGAGGACTGATAGTACTTGAATAAAGTATGTGTGTCGATATCGTCGCAGTGTGGTGATGCCCCATTTAACAGTCGATAGAGTTAACGTACTACTATTTTCTGATTACATCTAGATGACAATGTACTTAAACCTCTCGTGATATTCCAGCAAGAAGGAAGTTGATACTGTGCAAGGCAAAGCGCGTCGACACCTGTCGAAACGCGAGTGACGAAGTCGTGATTATTGCCAATTATGGTCAGTTTGATCAAGCAACCTATCACGTTTTCGTGATTTTCGTGTGACTTCTTTCCACTTCTGTACTCCCTTGTCGGGATTGCCGCCCACGATGCCTATGACGCCTACTCAGAGTGCGGCCATTTTGGAGGTTATTAACATCATACTCGCGGCGACGGGGACGAAGGGAAAACGCCAACTTGCAGGAATGTTCCTGGAACTGGTTGATAGAACAGACTGGCCACAGTACTATGAGGTTCGTGTTGATAATATTCCACGTCACAGAATGTTAATTAATCGAATCAGATAATACCGGAGCCTAGATGTCTAAATGCGATCAAAAGCGGTGTTGAAAAAGGCAGATACAAAGAAGCAACAGACGTGTATACTGATCTATCACTTGTCTTCTGGAATGCATTATTTTACAACGAACCCACAAGTCAAATTGCGTCTGACGCGAAAACACTAAAAGTAAGTCACTCAGGTCTACTCACAACACGTGCTCTCGACGTCGCTTATTTCATTTACAGGCTTTGTTGGAAACTGAATGGAAAAAGAAGTCAATTCTGCCTACTACACGAAGTTCACCTCCACCATCATCCGCGCAGAAAGTACACAAGGTCGTTGAGGAGGAAGAGTCATCCACTACTTCTACATCAGCCGCGCCTACGCCAACAACGCCCGCCCCAGCCCCAGCACCTGCCCCCGCCCCCGTACCAGCTCCTCCTCGCGTCGTGACACCTGCCACACGAAATACACCGGTTCCAGGACCGAGTACAAGCACAGCTCAACCTACATACGCCAAGCCAGTTCCTATTCGCCCTAAATCACGTCTCTCGCCTGACATGGATATTGATATCATGTCGGAAGACGGAGGCCATGAGGTGCCAGCAGCAATTCCCCGTGACCAAGAGAGTGAAGAGATTGTAAAGCAGCTTGAGAAGGGTCTTCCTCCTTGGCCTGGGTTTGGAGAAGAAGGGTGGTCAGAGGATATTAGCCAGGTGAGTTTTGTCCGCATTCAACTTTAACAGCAAACTCATTCGACATTCACAGGAGCGCCTTGTTGAGATACTACAAGCAGTCAAAAGCTATAAAGATGTCATGTGAGAACTACATTGTCTTCGCTGTGAAGTGCTTTATCTCATTGACCGCCTTTTCAGTGGAAATAGGCTTGCAACAGCACTTGATGCTGTATCAGAAGAATCAACAATTCCTCACCTATCGTATAACGTGAGTACCTGTTTCTCGTGTTTGTCATTCGGGATGACACATCCTTTCCATAGTCGCCGCTTTCCTTTAAAGTAATTGAGGTAAGATGGATCGTTATGTTAACAGGGTTCTAGTGGACTCAAAATCGCCTTAGAACCGTCTTCGCTCCAAAAGCTATCAAACCTCAAAAGAGTTTGATCAAGATATGGCTCGCCTTTTTGAGAAAGCTCGTCGGGTGCACAAGACAAGTCCCGAGCCTTATGGCCGCATCCTCTTACTTCAGGTATGTTATATATCACACAATCGACCAGACTCGCATCTCAATGACATTGCCAACAGAGGTTTTACCAGGCACTTTTGTCCGCCGATCCTCCTCCTGGGCCACCTTATCACACTACCACGAACTTTGCGGCATGTCGTGCTGGCCCTGGGAACGTAAAACCCGTTCACGGCGGGGATGCACCTGGTGTGGCTGGTGTTACGACACATCGGGTCCTGAGCAAAGATAGAACCTTCATGGATGAGGTTCACTATAAGGGCTGGATCTTGAAGCTCGGCGACTGGGTGCATCTAAGTAATCCCGACGACCCCAGTCGACCAATTGTAGCTCAGGTGTTCAGAACTTGGGTATCTGATGAACCGTAAGATAGTGCTCGCCTCTTTTTGAAGATGTCTCTTGACGTGTGGTTTCAGTACCAAAAAGGGCCAGCCGGGTTTGACAGTTTCTTGGTACTATCGGCCAGAGCAGGTCAGTTGCTCATGTTTCTATTATAGGTTTGTTTAATCCCACGGGAGCTAATGGTTCAATCAGACGTTTCATCCACCGAGTAGGATGTTTTGGGAAGGAGAGGTCTTTAAGACGAGTAAGTTCAGATGTGTCCCTAAGTCACGAAAAGAAAGTGATGGATGACTTGAAGGTCATTTTGCCGATCATCCCGTGGAAGACATCATTGAGAAGATCGCATGCCAGTTCACAGCGCGCCATGTTCGTGGCCGCCCTCGGCCGCCTTACTGGTACCTTGGATGGCCGTTATACGTTTGCGATTCACGATACAACGACCGCGACCGTGTCTTCGTCAAAATCAAAAACTGGAACTCATGTGTACCGGAGGAAGTTCGGAAAAGCACAGAGTTCATGCCGATCTACCCGTTCGAACGACTTGTTTCTCCCAGCCAATTTCCAAGCCCCTTCATCGGGCGAGGCGCCAAGGGCCCTGGAGGGCTTACGGCTATTGAAACGACCGAGCACCCCGCAACAGAGAACCCACCAGAAACTTCGACAAGTGGTAGAAATCTCAGAGCGAGGAAAAGTGCAACAGATGATCATGCTGGCGGTGCAAAGGGCTATACTGGCGCAGGCTCTCAAAGCATGCTATCATCTGCCAGTCTCTCGCCTACGCAGCCATCAAGACCGCCAGGCCCCGATAGATCAGTGTTGACTGCCGCAGGTGCCCTTGCTGTCGGTGCCCACACTGAGAAACTGCCTGCTGAGACTGGTGCGTTCTGCATCTTTTACGCCGCGTTGAAGCGCATGGGCTAATGCTGCGTTCTGGACCTCCCTCTCTCCCCATGTCATCATTAGCCAAACACTTTGATCGTGATCCGGTGACAAATGAAGTCCTTTGGTTTCCGGCACCCCCGGTTGACATCGCTCGGCCAACAAAACCAAAATATAGTCTGACATACCTTCACTTCCTGGCGACCAAACGGAAACGAGAGGTTACGGGATCGGAGGATGACGACAGTAACCCGAAACATGGTCGTTTCGATGTGCCACCGACTGTTACGGAGACGTTGGCCTCTGCCTGGAGAGAGATCAATGCTGCCACATAGATTATCTTCTGATCAAGACTACTCTGGTGCTCCTTGACAGACGAAACCTGTGCGAACGATTATTTCTCTACACCTCGGCTCAAGGCGAGATGGGCTGATCCATGTCTCCTCTCTGGATTCGGTCTAGTGAGTGGAGAGTGGAGCAACTTGTTCGTCGATTTTTTTCTATTTTTGTTCGTGGGTCGACTGCACCCATTGCTTAACCGATTGGCGACTACATATGTGTATATAGGGCTTCGACTTCCATTGCATGCGAAATTTCAATGATCACATCTGTCTGAGTACAAGCGGTCGTGAACATACTTGTCTGGCTGGATGCTGAAACGCATGGGTTGTAAAGGAGCAACATGTATCTTTGACTGTCGTGGGATGGACTTTTCCAAAGCGTTCAATGGATCCACATCTTTGGCAGTGCTTGTTTCATCTGAATAGATACACCTTGTCTGTCTTCGTGATATCTCTCCCCTACAGATGCCACTGCCTCATGAGAATTGTAGATTTTTTCTTCACTACCATGGCTGTTCAAATTGACAAGAACGGCTAATTATATATTCCCCATGTGATGAGATGTGCTTGCCCAAGCTCAGACAAGCTCATGCTTCTCAGGAATTAGCGCTCTGTTCTTCCCTCCACGCGTTCAACTACCCGTGGCCACAAGCTTGAACACATCTCACATGTCATCCGAGTCGGTCGGGGGTCAGCCGGACACCATCTAACCCCGAATGTTCTGATGTTCGATCTCACTTGGGACTAGAGCATTGCTTATAAACTATTGCTTGGTGGCCCATCGCACATTGGTATTCCTCCTTCCATCGGTTTACTGATTTGCACGTCATTTCGACCCTTTGCAACGAAATGACGATAGTTGTGAACTTCGCGCAACTGGTGATTATGACCTCAGCTGCGTTGACAGCCTCGGCCCGGATTCCCTCCCAATTAGACACACGCGCTTTCACAGGCCCGCCCTGCAGCTCCGATTTTCAGTGGACTGATAACGAGAAGAACGTTTCTCCATGTACGTTGGCGGCTACTGTATACGGATCTTGTGCTGGTCCTAGTGAGTCTTGTCTCAAAGTTGTGAAATGCTGAAAAGGCTCAACTCTCAATCGCAAGATTGGGTCCTGGAACCATTGAATGGTTCCTCTTATAATCCCCCGGCAGACAACTTTGTGAACGAGTGCAGTTGGTAAGGAAATAACCTCGCGTGAGGATTGCATGAATTCACCATTCTTTCAGTTCATGGGCGGCATACAACCTGGTTTCAGCATGTACCGTCTGCCAAGGGGTTGAAGAAGGTGTTCACACGTAAGTGATTAGGATCACTAGATTCACCTCCCTTCTTACCAAAAGATCAGTTGGCCTACTTACTCTACGAACTGTACCGGTCAAACATCAAACCAGTAAGTTTATGTTAGATTGTGAATATTAAATGGGCTTGTTTGAACTAGGTGATAGATATTTCCCGTCTAATCAAGCGCTCCCCGATGATACAGGAATCCCATTTTACGCGGCGACGAATCGTAAGTAAGGCTTAGTTTCCCAGCGAACCGATTTCCACATTTTGCTGCAGCTACTACATGGAACGATCAAAGGTTCAACATTGAACAAGCACGCTCAATTCATGATCAGGGTAATTCGATCCCCAGCTATATGTATGTACCTGCTGACATATGTCTCCTTAGGACACCAGGATGTTTTTCAGTCATCACCCCACAAGTCGTCGAGCAATGTGGGGGCAATAGTTGGCGGTGTCATTGGAGGGCTTGCTGTAATTGTCCTAGCAGGTGGTTTTGCCTTCTACATGTACCGAAAGAGGCAAAAACGGACCCAGTCGTCAGCAACTGATTTTGGCACCGATGCATCTAAACATGCAAGAACGATGTCCGACCTATCCCAAAAGTCTGGGATTGGCTATGGATACCAGCAACTGGAAGGAAGCTTTCCGACGTCCCCGAGCTCCCAATCGCCCTTAAGCCCTACGACTGGAACCATGCACACTCACACAGGAAGTCTAAATTCTCTATCTTACTTTGGCTCTGTTAGCCATTCAGTTAGGCCTTACGGTACTCCCACTTCCCCACCTCCTGCTGCACGAGCGATTCCGTCAGCGATGCTGTCCTCACCCCTCTCACCAAACGGCCAGGGGCTCAGTCGCGAAGAAATAATAGTCCCGTTTACTTTGCCTCCGTCGGATACGACTTCACACCAAAGCTCGAATGTCAATCTCTCTGATAGGAAACGAGCAGACGGAGCAATAATTCCAGTGTATGATCCGCCGACTTCAATGCCTACCCATGTTGTCCCTGCGGACACTCTCAGCGATAGCTCTACGACTAGGGCCCGTGTCAACCCACCTGCCTACAGTTCCGTCGATGGAGCTTCGCTTCCGCCATCACGAGTGGTGCATTCAAAGAAAGGCTCTAACGATACACAGTTCTCGACTGATTCTAAAACCGGTGGCGCAGCCCCAGTTGTCCATCGACATGATAGTACTAGCGGGGGCAGTATGTCCGCCATCGACGACGTAATTGGTCAGATGGGCCTTTCAGGCCAGGAGAGTGTGAGTGGTGGAGGAACTCTCAGTACAGGTCAGAGCGCTCAACTGCCCGGTGCTCGACCGTCCAATGCTCGGTAATCCGGACCCACGATGTGAAATGCTGAAAAGGCTCAACTCTCAATCGCAAGCTTGGGTCCTAAACCCTTTAACAAATGGTAACCATTATGACCCTCCAGCAGGCAGCTTCGTGAACGAGTGCAGCTGGTAAGGAAATAACTTTGCGTGAAGATTGCAAGAATTCACCATCCTTTCAGTTCATGGGCGGCGTACAACCTTGTTTCGGCATGTACTGTATGCCAGGGCTTTGAGGAAAGCGTTCAAAAGTAAGTGATTAGGACCATCGGATCCCCCCTCCCCCTACTTACCGAAAGACCAGTTGGCGCTTTTACTCTACGAACTGCACCGGTCAAACATCAAACCAGTAAGTCTATGTTAGATTGTGAATATTAAATGGGCTTGTTTGAACTAGGTGATAGATATTTCCCGTCTAATCAAGCGCTCCCCGATGATACAGGAATCCCATTTTACGCGGCGACGAATCGTAAGTAAGGCTTAGTTTCCCAGCGAACCGATTTCCACATTTTGCTGCAGCTACTACATGGAACGATCAAAGGTTCAACATTGAACAAGCACGCTCAATTCATGATCAGGGTAATTCGATCCCCAGCTATATGTATGTACCTGCTGACATATGTCTCCTTAGGACACCAGGATGTTTTTCAGTCATCACCCCACAAGTCGTCGTCGAGCAATGTGGGGGCAATAGTTGGCGGTGTCATTGGAGGGCTTGCTGTAATTGTCCTAGCAGGTGGTCTTGCCTTCTACATGTACCGAAAGAGGCAAAAACGGACCCAGTCGTCAGTTACTCATGTTGGCACCGATGCATCTAAACATGAGAGAACAACGTCCGACCTATCACGGAAGTCTGGAATTGGGTATGGGTACCAGCAGCTGGA
Organism: Termitomyces sp. K1Ag; assembly: GCA_017657315.1. Taxonomy (NCBI): domain Eukaryota; kingdom Fungi; phylum Basidiomycota; class Agaricomycetes; order Agaricales; family Lyophyllaceae; genus Termitomyces; species Termitomyces sp. K1Ag. The sequence goes on from JAGGAR010015995.1 coordinate 103,705, forward strand.
ACGAAGCTTTGCAACGTCCCCGAGCTCCCAGCCGCCCGTGAGCCCCACGACAGGAACCATGCACACTCACACAGGGAGTGTAAATTCATTATCTTACTTCGGCTCTGTCAGCCATTCAGTTGTGCCATACGGTACTTCCGCTTCGCCCCCTCCCGCTGCTCGAGCGATTTCACCACCGCTGTTGTCCCCATCATTGATACCAAACGCGCAGGGACTCAATCGGGAAGATATAATAGTTCCGTTTACTTTGCCTCCCTCGGATACGACTTCACACCAAAGCTCGAGTGCCAACCTCACTGATAGAAAACGACCAGACGGAGCAATAATTCCAGTGTACGATCCACCAAACTCACTGCCTACCCATATTGTCCCTGTGGACGCCCTCAGTGACACCTCTACAACCAGGCTGGGCCGTGTCAACCCACCTGCGTATAGTGCCGTCGACGAAGTTTCTATTGCGCCATCACGAGTACACCAGAAGAACGTCTCTGGTGATACACAATTCTCACTTGACTCAAAAACCGGTGAGGTGACATCGGTTGTTCATCGACATGGTGGTGTTGGCGGGGGCAGTATATCTGGGCTTGACGACGTGATTGGTCAGATGGGCTTTACAGGCCAGGAGAGCGTGAGTGCTGGGGGAACTCTCAGTACAGGTCAGAGCGGTCAACTCCCCGGTGCTCGACCGTTCAGGCCAGTGCTCGGTAACCCTGACTCATGATTGTGACCTTGACTTATCTTCTGCATTACTCGCTGTACTTTGTTCCTCTCCGTTTCTTCCTTCAAGTTGTGACCACTTACCGTGGAATATGTTCCTTACCTCTCGGCAGGACGTCTTGCCAAATTTCCTTCTGTTCACTCTTTGCGTACTTTGACCGGCCACTGATCAATGTATGTATGTTGTAACCACTAGATTTTGCAGCAAGGCAGGGTTTGTTTTCAATTTCTGAGCTATGAAGTGGCGCTACGATTTTCAGCGCGCATCATTCGGAGAGACCACAGCGAAAATCATCGATTGACATCATCATAAATTGATCATGAGCGCTGAGCATCAGTACATACTTACGTGACTAGTACTATACTAGTATCAATTACGGACGTGTTGGCCATATCGTTGTTGTGATAAACCACGTAAACCATCACGAGCCATGTATGATATATGATCACTGGCAGTACCTGTCCGTCAGTGATCTTGCTCCGCCACCAGGCACGGAGATCTGTGGCACAGTTATACCCGTCATCTACAGGTGGCACGCGGGGCAAGCACAAGCCTGAGCGCTAGCTTAATTTTAGACTTCTTCAAGTCAACGTCAATCTCTCGCGTCTAGATCTGTTTCAGCTTTTTATCGCATAAGGGCCGCCTGTGGCTATCCTTGTTATTCAAGTTGAAACGAATCGGAAGTTGACATACGGCTGCCAGTGATGGTTGGATTCCTCATAGCACTGGACACTCTGATGTCGATGTGCCCATTCAGGCTCATGACTCACTAGGAATGTGTAATCTGCTATGAGTGACTCATCGCATTATCCCCACGTACTTTAACCATCCTCTGTTGGTTCCATCTGCTGCATGCTCCTTTCACTGTCTCACGAATTGAACATCGTAACACATAACTAACTTACTACCTACAAAGGACTATCAACCTAAGAGGGAAAGCAAAGATGGAAAAAAGAGGGGGAGAGACGTGAAGTGAGTGTATCGTAGGCACGAAGATATGATTATTGGATCAATGAGCGATTTGACCAAGAAAAAAAAACTCCGGAGAGAACGCCAAGACGGGTATCAAGTATTAAAAAAGGCTCGTACTTACTATCATACGCAAGGAAGGAGGTCGTGAAGAGAATCGTGACGGTGGGCGTGAGTGGCAATTACGCGACGGCAGCAAAGGAGGCTGTACACGCGGTGGATGTGATATAATGATATGAAGGTGTTGTTATTATTGTTGTTGTTGTTGGTGATGGTGATGGTGGTGATACAGCTCCAATACATAGAATGGGGTATATCGCGTCGTACAGAGAGTGCGGGGTGGGTGAGTAGGTGAATAGACACCGGGGCCCAGTCACAGCGTCCTTCCGGTTCGTGCGTGGTGTGTGGATATAATATCCAGGAGTCGTCGCGTGGAGGGTTCAGATAGACCCCATAACACCCCCACCTCCCACGGAACTAACACCCTTGAGCATATCCGCGCTTGCCCCCTTGATCGCATCTTTAATGGAAGGCAACGAGAACGACGGGCGACGCGTCTTGTTAGGCGAACTCAGCGGGGGTGAGCGGGGGGAGTGTGGTGAGTTGGGCGTGGGCGTGGGCGTGGGCGTGTGCGTGGTGCGGCCTCTACTCTGGACCGGAGACGAGGAAAGAGACGATGCAGAGGGTGGGGAGGGTAGAGGTTTTGAGGAAACAGGGATGGAAATGGGGGCGCTGTTGGAGCGCGTGTGGGTGTTGAGGTTGAGACTCGGTTGGAGTTTGTCCTGGGTCGCGGAGATGGTTAAGGCAGATGTGTTGTGTACGGAGATGGGGATGATAGCGGCAGAGGGTTTCAGGTTGTTGCCAGACGATTTCCTGCTCAGAGCCTTTATGAGCATCTCGTCGGATCCTGATCGGAGCCCAGAGCCTGGAGGAGTAAGATTAGAGGTTGAAGTGTTAGGACTGGGATTTGGACTGGGCGCTTTAGATGATGCTGGGGAAGCACTCGGAGTGCGTCTAGGCGAGGGGAGGGGGAACAGCTGGTCCTCGTCTTCTTCCTGAATAGGAGAAGACTTCAGAGGACGCGGCGGAACATCCAGGGAGGTCGAAGACGTCGACGGGTCCTTGCCAACCGAACGAGACATGTGCAGGTGAGGCGTCGAGCTGGCGGCGGGAGAATGAAATACCGCATTGGAGCTGGAACGTGGAGAGGCGGATCGGAAAAGTTTCATTTCCTCGGTGAACTCCTGGGACCTACGCCGTTTGTCTACTTCATCAACTGTAAGAGCAAACGCAGATGACCTGTACCGCGCGCCAGGTGACAGATCAACCCGGGTAGACAAATCACCTACTCCAGAACGGGAGGTATCGATACCAAAGTAACCATCGTTGTTGTCAAGGCTGGCGCTTCTTCGTCTTCTGGCACCTCTAGTGAACTTCTCTTGCCACTCTTGACCTTCTTTGAAGGACTCCTCGGTAACGGGAACGCAATTGTCACAGCATGGCCGTAAGGGTACCGTAGGCGCGTCGTGCTTTGGGATGTTGCATGTTGTTAGAGGAAGAGACGTCCTCCGTATGGGTTTGGGTGTCGTTGGTGATGATGATGGGTCTCTATGTACAAGACACGGAGACAGGGGCTTTAGCGACGGTGATGTCCCCCTCCCTCTGGTAGGAGAACGAGCAATGAAGCTGACGGTGCCAGGGAACCAATCAACATCTCTTCTACACGATTTTCTTGCACGCACCTCGGAATGGGCACCTTAAAGACAACATGTGTCTCTTCTGGGCTCTGAGGCACACGCGACGACGACCCAGCAGCAGCATCAGCCTCAGTATCGTTGATCCTCTTCTTCCACAAAGGCAACGTATAGGTTTTCGTGGCCTTGGAGCGTTTGGAAGGCTCTGGGATCAGGACGCACTCGCTGTCGAAACGGACAACACGATCCAGCTCAGACAGAGACGATGGCATTAACACTGAGGACATCGGCTGGACCATGCTGACGGCACTAGCCATCGTTGCCGATGTTGGGGAGTAACAAAGGAAAGACGGGCGGAAGAAGATGGTACGATTCCTTCACTGTTGCTTTAAGAGTTGTCCGGACCCTGAACGAAGCCAACTTCATGTCACCCATTTTCGGTGTTTGTCCCGACTCGTCTCATTTCGGGTGCCTCTGTTCTACTTTCAAGACAAACTAAAGTTGATATTTGACTGAGTACTGTAGACAGTCTTAGAGTGTGAGTGGTCGCTGCCAACTCTCGGCGAGACGCAGAAAACATTGTGTTTTAGACTCTAGAACACACACATAAGGTGCGCTTCTATTCTAATCGAGACCCCATGATCTCGATATCACAATGGACGCTCCAAATTGAGTAAAGGGCGTCGAGACCGAGTGACAAACAAAATGGCTCCCGTTACTAGGCTGTTCAATGCTTCTGCGTGTCGAGGAGCAGTTTGAATGTCTAACGTTTAACAAACGCTGAGACTTCCTTGCAGAATCGGATCAGGTTGGTAGTTACGACATTCGATGAAACCAACTTGCAGCAAGGACCTTTCATGGTCTACTACAGCAAATTTCGTAACGATAGAACCTACATAAGAACCTGAAAAGCTTGAAGTAGGTTG
>JAGGAR010015996.1:0-29345 GCA_017657315.1 Termitomyces sp. K1Ag
CAAGGTCTAGTTTTTTCACTTCCTGAGGCGCTCCCTAAGAACGTCGTCGTCGTCATCATCATCATTCCCCCGCCTCCATTCCCCCGCCTCCGTTTCTCGCTCGGTCTCAAAGAATCCAACGATGCCACCATGCCAGCTGTGGTCTGGACCTAAACCGTGCGATTCAGAATGTCGTCATCGTCTTTGGCACGGATTTTTAGAAACTCAGATATTCTGATGTAATCAAGTTCCCCTTCAGTTTCACATCCGACTCACCATCTCGTGCGCCACAAAAAATCTTTGTCACACTCTTACGGTTGGAGACACAAAGCTATTAAAAACCTTTCCTTTCAGATCAAGTCCTGAGGCATGTCGGTGACGACTCATCGGATTTCAGGTCTTTGTGGCCTCCCACCGGAAGTGGCACATGCCAGCGAGGACGGTGGCGACCTGCCACAGTATCGTTGCCAGCTTTGTTATGGTGTGGTCAACAATGTCTCCCATCTGTGGCCCAATGGCAATGTTCGCCTCTGTGGAACTACTAGTGATCACATGCTAATGCTCACTCGTCCTCTAACAGATAGTCTCCTATTCATATCTTGGAGGAACAGAGAATCAAAAAAATGCCGTCGAAGAAACCGTGTCGCGTCAATGGTTTTCTTATATTAACCTCTATATGACCAGGCTAAAAGACGACGACCCGAAAGCTATGATGCGCATTGGTTTCAGGCGCGCTGAAGGGACGTGGAGTACAGTGGGAACCAATACACTCGATATCAAAGCACCCGACCTCACTATGAATTTGGCATGGATTGAGGATTCGATTGAAGTCTCAGCATCTGACCGAGGGACGATCCTTCACGAATGGGGACATGCACTCGGTGCAATTGATGAGCATCAAAGGGCGACTGACCCTGATCTCATCCCTGACCAAGTTTCTTCGTACTTTCACTTGACTCAGAACCTAAATGATGACCGAATTCGAAGTCGTGTCCTGGATGTCTACAACAATCACGACATTTCGAATCATGCGAAAGTCGATTTGAGCTCTGTGATGCGGTGAGCCACTCAATCATTTCCTTTTCATTCTAAATCATTGATCGCATCTAGAATCTTCATGCCTGCAGCTTACAACACCCAGAATATCGATATCATGCCCTCAACAGAGTTATCTGATATGGACAAGGCATTAAGCATCTATTATCCCACAGACATCTTGGCCCCTCCGATTCCTCCAGAATATTATGGCTGGTCATTGGAGAAGGCATTGACCATTGTTGGCGTACCATCAATGGAACGAAAGAAGATTCTTGACCTTAAAACCCTAGAGAATACACATGTACCGCCATACTTTTCGTCCTGGAGGAAAGAGGCTCGTGGAACCGAGATCACAAATGTCTCCGGAAGAGTTCTCTATCGTCACCCCCGAATCCCATCCCGAACCCATTTCAAACACCGAACCCATTCCAAACATCATCCGCCCTGTCTTTCAACGACCTGAAATTGCTATCTGCAGTGGATTTCAATAGGTGAATATTTAACACAAGGTATTCACTGGTAATTACGCTTTCTAGCCAATTCAAGTCTCTAGACTTGAAACAAATCGCCCTCTTGTTTCTTCTTTCTTTTCTGTGACTTCTGCAGATCAGTGACTCTGGTTCCTGCTCGGCCAAGGGTTTTTCCCAATTCGGTGCACCTGCGGTTAACAACTGCTGCCTCTGAGGAGGACCCGGAAATGATCTTGCTTCATCCTCAGTCGGAGTTCTATCTCGATATTACCGATCTTGTGTAATAGTACGGCTTACGAAAAATGTCAAAGGTGCTAGTAAATTATTTACCTCCGGTTTTTGAGCTTCCTGGGCCTTCAACTGAAAGCCAGGTTTGGGTAGCATTTCGCTATATCATCTGAAATAAAACCTGCAATATCAAGGCGTTCTCGAGATGACGCACTTGGAACACATACTTACTATGAATACTTCCCTGTAAAAGTACTCATAAACTTTCCGAGTCGCTCTTGATCAAATTGGCAAATGACCATTGTTACAGCTGCGGCGGGGGTACAATGCCAATTGACCGAATGTGCTTTGAAGCTGAATTCTTATCAAACGCAGGCGCCTAATTCATATAATGGTAAGATGACATTAAGCATTTAACGTGCGCGTTGTTCTCCAACCAAAACTCATCTTGAACGTGTGCGTGACGTTCGCGCACGCGTTTTCAAGTTGACACACTTCGAAATTAGAAGACGTTTATATTCGCTGGTATAATAAAAAAACATGGTAGCAAGTCTACAACAAGCTGTGTCGAAGGGCATATACTTCAACGCGCATGGACTGAATGAAAAGAGTATATAACGAGTAAAATGAACAAGAATAACTAATCAACTATCCCGTATCCCCATCCTTTGCGCCCGTTTCTGAAGGAGCAGGTGTAAAAGGGGTTGCTGCTGAGGCATTGAGACTCGTGGCACCCAATTTGACCTTGATCTTTTTCGTCGAATCATCACCGTTTTTAGTCCGACCGATAGCCCCAAAGCTAAACTTCTCCTTCAGTGTCCCAAGGTCTAGTTTTTTCACCTTACTCAGGCGCTCCATAAGAACGTCGTCATCATTGTCTTCATCGCCCCGCCGCCGTTTCTCACTCGGTCTCAAAGACTCCAACGACGCCATCATGCCAGGTGCTGGCGACTGTGGTCTGAACTTAGACCGTGCGATTGTTTCCAGAATATCGTCATCGTCTTCTGCACTTAAGCGTTTGGGTGGAGGCCCAGACGCTGGCATGGGCACTTGTCGATGTGTCAATTTCGGGCTGGCGGGTATTTCTGGTGACGGAGACCGAGATGAACTAGGATCCACGCGCTGTACGTTGTCATTTGCCAACGGTAACAGTTTCCGGCCATCGTCTTCATCTTCCTCGCCATAATCAGTCGAAACCAGTGATCCCATAATAGGGTTTTTCAACGGCGGCCGATATCCCTTGGTAGCACCTCCAATGGATGATCTCCGTTTCCGCTTCAGAAGGGCGCTGTGTGCAGGGATGCCGAGTGGTGGAGCCTTGGGCCATGTTGGGCTGACAACAGGAATAAGGTCTTCTTCGTCGTCGTCGGCGTTGAAGTAATTCTCTTCCTCCGCATCTAGAGCCCGACCCGATGGCTGCCAACCGCGGGCGTCCACCGTCCTGGAGATTATACAATCAACGATGAACAGCGAGACAAAAAGTTGGAACACGAACTTGTCAACTTTAGAGTCAGCCGGTGGAGGCTCCTTGTTCTGTTGCAATATTTCGAACTGAATCCAAGCATTGAACTGCTCAAAGCGTTGGCCGCCAAGCGGACTGTGCGCCAATTTTCGAAGTTCCTCTTCATGTTTCGTCCAGCAGAACTTTCCGAGTTCCTTGACTTTTTCCTAGTGTCCAGAGTCGGCTTTGGTCTTCATAAATCTATAGAAGTACTGACCTTACGGATAAAGTCAAAATACTCTTGACATGAACAGCTCAAAAGGTTGTCGCGTCGTGATTCCTGTAGGGTTAAATCCAGAAGCGGCTTGACCACGTCGTGTTTCATCATCTGAGTATGTATGTTTGGATTGTTTTGTCGGAGCAGAAGTCGAAATATTCGGAAAGAAGCTAAGAAGGGGAGTTGGCTTTGACGCAAGTCGAGGTGAATATAAGATATACGGACCATGCCGGAGATGTTTATCCCGTGCCTTGAGAAGGCTGGCAAGTCGGACGAGAATGTTGGAAGACATCATGTAAAAGTGTATCCGGAAGTGATGCTGAGCCACGAAATTGTACATCAGATCGCTGAGGTAGACATAACGATTTATCTCCTCTCGTGTCAATGACAGTACGGGTTCTGAGGTAAAACTATAAGATTGATAATACACTTGCAAGAATTTTATTCCTACCTTGGACGTTTCGCCATTCAGGCAAGTCAAAGAACGGCTTGAAGAGAATCCCCAAACAATCCTTGTAAAAATAGTCCATATAACGCTCAGTTCCAGGGTCGTCCTTGCGCGGTGGCTGTTTATGAGCTCCAAGAGCCTTGAATCACAAATCAATCGATGACGAGTTCAAGTTCACTCAAGAATATTCTTACCTGTCCAGCCTCTGTCCCTGCGGCAGCAAGGGCCGTCGCCGCCGCCTCTCCCAATGGTACATCCATCCACACCTTCAGCGCATCTCCCACCTGACATTGAACAGCCAAATCCCTGCTCTGAGCCATTATCTTACAGGCCATCTCCAAAATCGTCTCCGCCTTGTCCGCACCCTTCCTCCCGCCCGCACGTTCCTTCTCAATTGCCACCACCTGCTTGAGCACATGCCCCCTTACGCCATTGAGGTCATGGTCCAGCAGCGCCACGAGGATCTCGCCAGCCGCGCTAATCATGGGTTTGTTCACCGCTTCACGCTCAAGGAGGCCCAAAGCCCACTGCACACCAAAGAGCACACCGCGGTCAACAAGCGCGCGGAAGAGCGCAAGCCGTGTGGCGAGCTGTACGTTTTTGCCCATGACACATAGTTGTTGGACGAGGATGATGACTTCCCGCCTAAGTTCGATTTCCTCATCCGAGAGGTCGTCTGGGGGAGCGAAAGCGTAGTGGTCTGGCCGCTTTGATGGTGACGGTGATGGTGCGAGTACTGGCGTGGGAGTTCCACGGCCATTGAGATGTGGACCTACGTCGCCGTTTGCTTTGGGACTCGAGGGAGCCTGTTTTTGGTCCACTTCCATCCCATCGGGGTCACCATTCTTGTATTCAGGCAAGGGATTCCCGTTGGCGTCAACATTGAGACCCGCAGCTGGTGTTGGTTTCCTGCCGTTGGTTATTGTAGTTGGAGCAGCTGGAGGTGCGCCACCACTCAGCATGCACTCATCCACGAAAAGTTTGACGATTTCGCGTAGGAAGCCGTGATCGTTTTGGACGTGCGTAATGATGTCAATCTGGTTGAAAATGATACAAGAATTGAGGACGTTGAATGTCGAGTCGTCAAGGGCGCGGGCCAAAACAACGTCCTTGAGGAACTGGAGGCGATAAGTGTGGTGAATTTTTCGTTGAATGTTGAGGTCTCGTATTGGTATGGGTTGGTGGAAGTGGGAGGTTTGATGGAGGAATTCGCGGTAATTAGCCTTGTGGTTGGGGAAATCAGGGTCATCTACGAAACTTTAAGCGATGTGTGCAATGGATGGATACAGAGAGACCTACATTCTAAGATTCCGACGACGCCAAAGAATAAGTCATCTTCCAAAATGTGTTCGTACATGGTGTGGTCATTAAGCATTACTGTGAGGGCGAAGAGCAGTCAGTGTGATTCGGACTGAGGGTGGCATGCCACATACATATCGTTTGCATCATACTACACAGAGCATGCAAGTTCTCCAAACTCTCCAGATCCTCGGCCGTGTTGAATACCTCAATGAGCGACTTGATGTATTCCTGGGTGAACGAAGAAAGAGAAACAAAGTTGTGTTATCAGCTACTGTATACATGTTGTAAACTATGAACATGCAAATCGTCTGGAAATGGGATTTGAAAATATTTTTGAAAACAAAAACTCACCTCTTGTTGGATATACTCACATATCCGCTCTTTGAAATTCTGTGTCCGCGCTAGCGTCTTGACAGCCCTTTCAATCTCACCAATGATACCAAGTTCTGGTCGGGGAAGGTGCCCAGAACGAATAATACCCGCGGTAGTGACGGACGGAGGATCAGGTCCAATATGCGGTGATGAAGACAGGCTTGATAAGTTATCTAGGGGACATAGGAATAAATTTGGTTAGTAGAGTGGGCTGAAACGCACCAGTGGCATGCATGTGTCGTTGGACGTCACAAATGAAGCTCCAAACTTCCGCGCAACCCTCGGGATCTTGAAAGCTGAGAGCATAGTCAACGCCATTGGGCTCGGTCCAAACAATGAGCGTATCTGAGCAGTAGGTGTAAGCAGTCTTGGGAATCTGAAAGAAAATCGTACACACCTTGTTGCCGCTGATAGACATCATTGGAGCGAATGACCGTGGAAAGGATGATATCTTCATAGCGTTTTTCTGAACGAGCAATGAGAAGGGCTTCGCTCGTGTCTTCCGAGAATTGGCCAAAACAAAAGGCAGTCCCCTGATCTTCCCATCGCGCGCCTATAAGTTCGTAGACCTAATGTGTCCATATAAGCATGTTAGACATAGGCCGATAGGTTGTGGCATGATGGAATTTATCGCACCTTGACGCGTTTCAGTTCGTGGTCACCTTCAGCCGCCCATTCCTGACCTTCATCAACCAAAGAGTCTGACATGTGCTCTAGCAACTCCATTTGCTCGTTCGAGCCTTCGCCCTCTTTTATCAATTCCAAGTCATGTTGCTGTTCCGCCGCCTGTTCCGGTCCTTTGACGCCTTCCTCTACCTGACTAGAGCCGCCCTCAGCATTAGTACCTTCTAGCGCGATGCTCTGTTTCTCCTCGGGAGTTGTGCTGCCCTTCAAGTCGGCTGCCCGTGTGCTCGGTGAATGTGGAGCTGGTGGTGCGTCTGAAGTGGATATTTGGGTATTGTCAGAGGTGGAACCAGCACCGTCAGGGTTGGTGGACGTGGAGGACAACAAAAGGAGAGACTGGGGTTGAGTTATGGGGCCCGGGTCGGTGCTCATTGCCAGCAGAGACGGAAAGGGACAGAGGGAGATATAGTACACGATCAACGAGGGCCGTGGGTACTTTTTGGCAAATCAACTTCGGCACGCGAACCGCGCACTCCGCCTCCGAGCTCGCTGTGGTCAACGTCGCGCTCGCTGTTGCGGCCGTCGACGAGGGACTGATGGATCCCCGTGTGATCCAGCCCGTTTCCTTTAGATTCGCGCCTCAAGTCGACGCTTCGGTGTTTGGAATATTCTTATGTAAGCACAGAAAAATTGGAGGGACTTTGGAGTTTCGCTCACTCAGCTGCGACCACGATGGATTCGCGTACAACCCGCGTCCTGGCCATTACCGGCATCACCATCCTCAGCGGTGCCCTGGCCTATGCCTTCTACTTCGACCACAAGCGCAGGAACGACGCCGAGTTCCGCAAGAACCTTCGTTGGTCCCAGTCTCACTGCAGTCTCAACCTTATCACTGACAATTATCTAGGCAAGGAGAAGAAGCGTGTATCAAAAACCATTGCACAGTCAAGGGAGTCGCTGCAATCTGCAAAAGTTGATGGCCACCCTTCCACAATTGAAGAGGCCCTCGAAATAGTCAGAAAAGAAGAACCTCCTGCGTCGCCCGAAGAAAAGGAAAGCTATTTCTTGGGTCAAATTGCCATGGGCGAGCAACTCGGTGCTAGAGGTCTGTTTACACTGACTTGACCACTCAACCTTGAGATAACCATGTTCTTCAGGTCCCGAGTACCACATCGCTGCTGCTGCATGTTTCTACCGGTCACTGAAGGCGTACCCTTCACCTACGGAACTTATTATCATCTATGAACAGACCATACCCCAGCCCATCTTTAAAGTAAGCAGCCACTCCATAGTTGGTCGTCTCATTGCTAACTATGGCGCCACAGCTGGTTGTACAAATGATGAACGCCGATGTAAGTCCCCGTTTTCCCTCAAGCTCCAGTGACCAGAGCCTTTCGGATGACGACGAGGAGACGAGCTCGACGAGCGGCGGGCCGCCGTCAGAAGCTTCTTCACAAGAGTGGGACAAGGTCACGGAACCAGGGACCCACACCTCATGATCGATGACGTTGATCGATGGTGTCTCACGTCTCTCTCAATGCGTTCCGGGTGATTGGGGAGGAAAGTCCATTCGTAGAAATGGACGTTGATTGTTGTTTTCACCTGCTTTCGTGCCAATGCTACATGCGATCTAATATATCTCTTGTATCTATTTTTTTTTTGGTAAACCATTATTCAGGTTAAACAAAGACTTGAAGGTGAGCCAACGGCATTCACAAGATGTGCATGGAAACTGAGCTATGCCTTTAGGCTATTACGAAGTATTCCCTCCGAAATCAACAAAGACTCGCATCGAAGTGCGTGGCGGCCGCAAAGTGCTGGTCGTCACCGAAGATGTTGCAGCTGGCGAAGTCATTTACAAGGTTCTAATCGATGAATGTTCTGTCCGCATTTGACCCTCTTCTGACACGTCACAACACAGGAACAACCCGTCGTTACAGCCCTCGATGCCGATTTGCAAGAATCCGGAAAATACTGCGCTCACTGTCTACGATCCATCTCAACCGGCACATCCGTGCAATTGCCCCAAGATGTCAACCCGATAAATTCAACGTTCTGTTCAAAAGCCTGTCTACTCGCTAACAGGTCCCAGTCGCACAATTTCCTTTTCACTCCTGAATCTCCATTGCCGCCTTCACTTGGCCAACCACTTGATGCAGAGACACAGGCGAAACGGCACAAAGCCCAGGAGAAGTACGTTGCCTTCATCAAGAAGGAAAAGCGTGCTGCTCCCGTGCTCCTTGGGCGGTTCATTGCACGCCAGATAGCGGTTGAGACCACCAAAATGTCAGTTCACGCCAAACCGGAGAGCGACTTCATGGATGCGGAGGGTAATACGTATCTGTTGGCCGACCATATTGAACGTCTGAGGTACCTCGAGCTGAAACCTGCGGAGGAAGAGCGTCAGGTGTTGCTGGATGTGTTGCGGACTGCCTTGCCGGGTCTAGAAAACTTCGTCAAGGAAGGATACGCAAATTTGTTGGGCAAAATAACGTACAATGCCTTTGGCGTCTGCTTCGGTGATGGACGGGACGACACGGTTAGTCAATTTTCACCCTTGACAATAAAATTTGCAACCCCGAGTAATTAATATTCTTCCACCGCCTTAGCCTGTACCCACAGCCCGACCAGAGGACGTCGAGAAAACACGTACACCCTACGGCACGTCTCGACAAATCGGCACGGCATTCTACACCCTCTCTTCCTACCTCGCACACTCCTGCGCTCCCAACGCCCAACCCTTATTTAGCTCTGGGACTGCCGAACTCCATCTTGTTGCCGGCCGCGATCTGAAGAAGGACGAGGAGCTTACCATCGCCTATGTCGATGTCAAGAAGCGAGAAGGCGAAACGAACGTCGAGTGCAGACGCAGGCGGCGCATTGAGCTCGCGCGTGGGTGGCGCTTTGCGTGCCCGTGCCAGCGCTGTGTGGAGGAAGGCAAAGAGCTCAGTGGCGAGGAGAAGGTGATCGATGCGACTTTGGAGAAGGACGGATCCAAGGTCGATGCCGCTGTCTCCCGTTATGACCTTGAAGCGGAGAACAACAACGTTGAGTGATATTCTGCGCTCACCTTGAAGTGACAGATATGTCGACTTTTTAATACACCGTGCACTAATAAATATAGACGTTCATTTACTACTTATATCTGCTACATATCTACCTCAAAATTACAGTCTTTGCTGCAATATACTCCTAACCCCGCCTCGCTCTATCTTATTTTGCCAGACTCCAATGGTTAACGTAAAAAAATAGAGTGATATTACTAGAGTAGACGAATCGCAGTAAATCGTACACAGGGAAGATGCGACAAATACAAGTAGTCCATGATCGTAACAATGTGCAACAACGCCAGATAAGGGAGTTATCAGGATATAGATGCGTGGAGACGATGGTCATGCCAGTAAAAAAAGAAAGCAAGAGCAGACATCGCATTATGTATCTCAGAAAATTGCAGAGAGCGGACAAGAAAAGTCAAACCTAATTATGTGTCAGGAAACGTACTTAATATATATGAAACTCTCAGTTCCTCAGTGGACTGTCGATTTGATTAGGCCAAACTGCGCCACATTCCCGAGTCCGGAATCTCGCTACGTGCTTTGAGGATCTTGAACGCAGCTCTCCGGCCACGTTCTCCTGACGACGCGTCTCCTGGCGCCGGCTCTGGCTCGTCACCTACATCTTCCTCCTCCTCTTCTTCGTCGTTCACAGACGCAAAGTCCAGAGGGCCCGGATCCAGGGTACGAGAACGGTCTCTTTCTGCGTAGACGGCCTTTCGAATTGCTGCGGTCGATTGCCTTCTGTGAGTGGTTGGCGAGGTCATACGAGCTTGCTTAGCAAGAGTGGTAGGCTGATAGGACGCTAAGGAGAGCTCTTCCCTCGGTTTGGGTAGTTTCATGGATACTGGTAACGATCCAGCAATGACTATATTAAAACATTAGCATTGTATTTAGGGTAGTATAAATCATCTTCACCTGGCTGTTGCATGTGCTTGGGCAACACATCTGGAATAGCAAATCCAGAGGCATCGGTGCCAATGTCATCTTCTCCTTCCTCAAGGATAGCCTCGCTATCATGGCGTCCAGGCTGTCGTTTCACAAACGTCTGCCACGCTTTGCTCTCTGGCTTCCAAGCACCTCGGTGGCTGGGTGTGTTCGCAGCTAGAAGTTCCAACATTTTCGGATCAGGCGGTGGCGTCCTGAATCCATCACTGCTTTCCGCCTGCACGTCTTCGCCGGAAGACGCCGGTGCTTCCGTTTGAGATGGAAGGGAGGATCTGGGCAATGACAACGTCAACGTGGGGTTAGACAATTCAAGACCATTCCTTGATGGACGGACGAGAGATGGAATGGGGAGTGAGGCAGGACGTAAGCCTGAGAAAGACGTTGACAGATTATCCGCGTTTTGTGGGCGTTGTCTTCGCGGCCGGACTGGAATAGTAGGTTGCTCAACAAGTTGAAGCCTTGCTTTACCAGGGGATCCCTGGTGCGCGCCTTCTAGGTCTTCGAGCACAAAAATCATGTCTGTCAGACGAAAATAAGTGACGACACGAGAAATTATGGAAAAAGGGTTACCAGTATCTCCCTTGGCTGCATTCTCTTCCTCCTCTGCTTGTTCTGCGGTGACCTCCCGCTTAATGGTGACTACGGCGGGCTTGACATCGAAGGTAACCTTCCGCTTGCCCTTTTTGTCGGCCGCACGTGACGGGGAGATGGGTTCGTCGCTGGACCCAGACTGCTTCTCTTGCTGCTTCTGAGTGTCGTCATCTTTGACGATCGGGTCGCGAGAAGAGCCAGCAACCTGACTCTGATCTGGAGCATCCTCTGGCTTGGTCAGAGGTCGTCCCCGCTTCCGGGCCAAGTCTTCTTCCAAAACAACGAAATACTTGTAGCTCGTCGCCATGTCCAGCCCATCGTTCATATTTCGTCGCATGTGATGAACATTATCCACTGAATGCGGTATAGCGATCGTCGACGAGGCCGCCGTGGAACCCGAATATGAAGTTCCATTTGACATATGAGAGGATGCACGATCATCAGATGGGGGAGGCGATGTAGCGGTCGCCCGAGCTCTGGGGTGATGGAACCAAGAACTAGTTAGCGATGCCGAGAGAGTAGACACACGAGGCGCTGGTGGAGATGATGATCTCGGACGCAAGGCACTAGTCGGAACAAAATTCCGTATCACACTGACACTGGGCGTCCCGGACGATGTTGGTTCTCGCCCATTAATGGCAGCCCGTTCCCTAGATCCCGAGGCGGAAGCTCTTCGCACACTCGGGTGACCAGACACTTGCTGTATCTGGTTGACGCCCTCCCTGACTCTCTTCCACAACGTGTTGACTTTCCTCCTAAGCTCCATATCGGCGGATTCAATTTCCGAGGTTTTGAGTTTCATCTGCTCGGTAATATGCTCTTCAGCCGCATCTCGCACAGCCTGTGATTCCTGTATCGCGTAGTCTGCTAGATAGGAAAACACCGGATGTGATGGCGTAAAGGGGGGTGGGAGAAATACCGGTTGAAGATTGGCAAAAAATTTAGGCGGTGGAGGGGGAGGCGACGCTGTCAACGAGCGCGATGGCGGCCGTTCATAAATCGGTTCAGGAGTCGTAGCAGGCGATTCTGGGGGCAGTAGAACAAGATTAAAAAGTGCCGAGAAGTTTACAGATGAAGCTGCCTCCTCAACCGCGTTCCCTGTCTATTCATAGCAAAATCATGAAGATCAGTAATGAGTGAAATCGCGAATGAAGCGTCAAACGTAGTGTCAAAATGACTCACCAGACAGTCCTTGTGTATCTCGATCCACCCAGTCAGGCTCTTCAAGATATCGCGTTCGACCCAATCTTCAGTAGGTAGGAGCGGCCCATCCTTCCCTTCAATATCCGGAGAATACGTTTGGTAGACGCGATAGACCGCAAAATGACAAAGCAAGCACGTTATAGTGGTATATCGGGAAAATCGAGATGTTCCTGCAACAGGTGCTCCTCGCGTCCGCGTCCTAACCGTCAACTGCGGATGGGACTACACGAAAAAGGCTCATAGAAAGAACATCATGTAACAGAGGGGCACGTACGACGGAGATCCCTTGTTCGCCCACGAACACCTGCGAAAATGCCGGTTCATCTGTTGACGGAGGCGGGGGTGTATCAACTTCGTTGTTGTTGCCAGGTCTAATACGGATATTGAGACAATGGCAGGCATGAGTGCCCTGTTCGATGCCCGCTGTGGTGCCGGGCATATGAGTGTGGGGAGTAGCAACGCCAACACGCGAGAGGATGGCTCAGATGGGAGTAAAGACGGAAAGGCGGTTCCGACTCAGATCATCTGCTTGGAGCACGACTCAGCTTTGTATACCATGTATGTATGTTTCAACTCCTTTCATGGCTAGCGCCCGGCTAGCTCTTGGTCAAATCCTTTGATTACCCCAGTTGCCGCCTCCGCAACACTAATCGAAAAATTTAGACGCTTGTGCCTATCAGGCAGCTCGGTATTCGAATTCACCTACACCCCGCGGAAAAAGGCAGAGTCTGACGGTTGACCCACGGTATACATCTATCTATCCAGAGAGGCCACGTATATGACCCGGTGAAAACGCTCTTCTATTTTTCACAGACTACACGTCCAGATATGAATGTGGAGCGGGTAGTCGCCCTTACTATACCTCCGTGCGGCCAGGGAACTTGTTGCGGAGACAGCCGTTGTGGGCCAACCTTTCATTCACCAAGACAGCTCTATTGCCACTCATTCACCGAACTGGCGACAGCCGGCACGGTGATGGACAC
This sequence comes from Termitomyces sp. K1Ag, assembly GCA_017657315.1. Classification (NCBI taxonomy): domain Eukaryota; kingdom Fungi; phylum Basidiomycota; class Agaricomycetes; order Agaricales; family Lyophyllaceae; genus Termitomyces; species Termitomyces sp. K1Ag. The sequence goes on from JAGGAR010015996.1 coordinate 12,958, forward strand.
CTATTTGTTCTTTTTGCTTTCCTGCTCCTCGACTGCGGTTACGTCCTGCACCATGACTTGCCCATACTCATTGACTCGTTTCGGGTCAATCCGATAGATCCAACGCTACATCATCGGAATCAGTGTACTGCGAACCAGGAGTATCATAACACTGCTCACCTGATACAGGAATATGAGGAATACCACGTCGTCTCTGGGGATTATAACAGGCAATTGTTAAAAACAATATCAGGGACTTGGCGGGGACGTAAATACCGGAAACAAGCTAAGCGATGTAAGAAAGGCATCTTGATGCAAAATCTAGCGAGTGACGTGTCAATGAAAATTTTAACCTGATTGTGGAAAGAGGATGGTTTCATACGCGAACAGATCATCAACGACTGTGGAAAGTGTTTTATATATCATCGCCTTCATAGGCATATGCGCCACACTCTGATTCGATGTCGTAAGCAACGGGCGCGGTGGGAGATGTCTATCGTACCTTAAGCTTGTAGTTGATTATCAACTGCGGCACAAGTTGGGCCTGCCAACAATGATCAGTGAGTATTTTTAGTCGAAAATTTTCAGTTGAAAAAAGCATACGAATCCAAACATGTAGACAAATGAGGTGAGGGTAGAGATAACAAAGCTGTACCACCCCTTGTGCGTATTGTAGACGAGGGAGTACCCAGTGTATCCAATAAGAAGAGGGATAGCAACATAAGAGACGTAACGGAATGCAAGTTTATCATATCTGGGGGCAAGTTAGCCAAAATAAAATCCAACATAATCAATACGCACTCTTGTGTCTTCTTTTCGTCCTCGTTTAGAACATGCTTGTCTGTACAACGACTGGAGTCAATTTCATACCACATACGAGGAGTTATCGGACATACCTTTGATCTCAAGCGTGTATGGGAACCACGAACCAGCGGGTGCAGATATCACTTTGATATCCACGGCCTTGGTGATCTGGTGCCATTTCAGTTATTCAAAATCACCATAGTCTGAGAACACGGCACCTTCCAAGCCTCAATGATTACTCCCATACCCGATCCGAACAAAATCATCCAACTCGTATTTTCATTGTTGTCAATGAGATAAAGCAGCACAACAATCTGAACGAACACGTTCGTAAAGATCTAGATCATTCCGGTAAATAAAATCGGAAGTCGTCATGATGGGAAAAAAAATTGGTAAACTCACCGTCCTGGAATAGACCATGACATATGAAAATTGAAACAAATTTGGAACTGTTATTTCCTCACCTGACAGAAACACCGACCATCTCCTTTTTCTGGCGCCAATGCGAGACGTCGGAACTGAAGGCGAGCATCTCGAATCTGCCACGTGGACAAACGGGTTAGCTTTCTTTGCCGCTCAAGTCCAAAGATAAAATCTACATACACGACATGTAAGACGCTGACAAAACCTGTCAGGGCTAGGAACCACGGGTTAGTCTCGATCAGCATGCGCTTAAGCTCGTCTAATTCTGCGCCGGCTCCCGCCCCCTGCTGCTTCACAGCTTCCTTGAACCCGCTCGTCAGTGAGGCAAACAGTTGAAATTTGAGGTACGACATGGGCTGGAAGGTGATTTGTATCGGAAGCGACGGCGTTGTACTGTTGATCTCGACATAGTACTCGCGAAGATGCCAGAACTCATTGGAGAAGATGATGGGTTTGTAGAAGCCCTTGGTGGCGGTTTCATCTCGTTCGGGAGTTAAGTGAACATCTGACAAGAAAATGGGCGATTTTTCGACTGAAATAGAACAAGGGGACACTGACGTTCTAGAATGGGAAGCGGTAAAGAGCTATATGGCACTTTTACTGCGTCCGAGATCAGCGCCAGGGTGATGTTCTTGTTTGAGAGTCAGGAACGAAGCAAGATACATCTTTTAGACTGATCTTACCGTATACCAGTGCGGAACGATCTGATCAGCCTGACGGTTATAAATAAGTTGTGTCTCTCAGACATATAAGATGAGAGCCTGGGGTACTTACCTCTTCGGGTTCCTCAACCTCCGACACTGGAGTATCATCTCCTCCGAGAAGCTTTTTCTCCTTCCTAGGTTTGATCTTGGCAAGGTAAGGTGTCAAGACTGTGGAACATCAGGCCAAAAATGTCCAACAATCTGGTTTGGACGTACGCTTTCGGACAAGGTGTATATTGTCTAGGTTGAAGTTCGGGTGATGAGGGTCGGGAACCGCGCCTTCCTTGGTGAGAAACACATCCATCCACAACGAGCCATTATTCAATACACTCTGTAAACCACGAAATACATAACCTTTCGGTACGACGATAGCGCTGCCACGAGTGTACTACGCACCTTAGGAAACTTCACATCAAACTCAGCAGTATACGCAGCGTTCCAGTCTCCAAAATTGATGTTCGACCACACGAACGTGGGCAGGCCCTTGTCCTGCTCCTTGAGCCAATTGGGCATGTTGAATACTTGTGCAGGAGGGGCCGTCGTCAAGCGCACATGCATGTCAAGTGGTTGGCCAAGTGCCCATGCGAGTGTAACTTCTTTCGGTGGGAGAGTCCATGGGTCAACAGGAGGCGCCTTGGGATCGTTTGATTGGGCCTGAGGTGTTGTGGTTTTTTCGGTGGGCGAGGCGAAGAATCTCGTGGCTTGGGATATACACTATAAGAACAGACAGAAGATATTTCCAGTAGATACTTTGTACCTAGCTGCATCAATGCCCACATGAAGAACATTTGCTATTCCACGAGATAGGTCAGTCCTGTGTCGATCGACGGAGGTTTGTAGAGGCCATACCTGAGCAATACCGAGGAATTTTCTGAAAGTAGATTCTTCTTCTTGTCCTGCGGCGGCAGGGCCGCGAGCAGCAGGAGCTGCTGCTCCCTGTGGTTCAGGCATGAGTGGATGTTGGTTGGCTGGTCCTGTCCTCCTGACGCGACAAGGATGATCATTTTGTCACATGGTTTCTATTTTTGACCACATTCATATCGTCAAAGGGTCCTGGAAGAAATGCAAGTACTACACACTACTGGACTCCTGCTGCAAACTACGATTTCAAGCAATTTCGAAATATGGTCTATTTCATATTGAGCAAATTCATTAGTTTAACAATTTTTGGACTATGTAAGAAACTCTAAAGTACAAATATCGCACAGGGAGCAGCCTGGAGCAGCATATGTACAAGTATGGGCCATTAGTCGAGTGTTTCGGTAAGTATTTCTAGAGGTATGCGGATCCATTGTCACTTTCCATAACTTCCCGTGCATTTGAATGTTCCTTCTACGGGTTTCCAAGAGATATTGACCTCGGATTTGATGCGAAGAGTGTCGTAGCTTCGTACCCCAGAATAAGCCAAATCCAAAGCAGAAGATACTAGAAATTGTTTACCGAATGGGCACATCTAGGTCACCAACGAGATCCTCGAACTCGTCCTTCGGAATCTTCTTTGTCTTCCACGTGGGAGGGCCATCGAGGCCAAGGAATGCATCAAATACATAGACAAAGCGAGCCGAGCCTGTTTTACAAGATGGTTTCCACTATGTAGGGAAGAATGATTGTCAAAAATACTGCGTGCGATGAATGGTGCGGAAGGACCAACAGTCATCTATTTACGAATTCCGCTTCTTGCGGCGGCGCGAATCTTTGTGGCCACCGCTTCCAACTCCTCAGGTGACCTTTCCTTCGGCTTGAGCTCCTTGATCTGGTCTTCGAGGCTGCGTGCATACAGAGCAAGCTCGAGGAGAGACTTTCGAACTCGAGCTTCGCCATCAGGGGTCGGGAAGTTTATCTGATCGCTGAGTATCGTGCTGACGGTTTCAATCGCAGCTGTATGGCTGAGTCGCGCTTTCTTAGTGGCTGCGGCTGTTGAGGCGGTGGACTTGCGCTTGGTGAAGACATAGCGAAGTCGACGCGTCTTGACGCGTCGGGCAGATTGTCTTCCGCCGACGCGTCACCACGTGGCGATGACAAATTTCCGACGGCGCAATTTGAATGAAAAATTTGTCACGGCTATGCTGAAGATCAAAAACAAGGGATGTTTTCAACAATGCTGATGGTAGAGATGACAATAACAAAAGAAAGCGACATGATGTTGTTTCAAGCGAGTGGGCACTGGGCAAGGGGCTCGTTTGTAGGTCCTGCAGACAGTGGACCGATTTGGAGGGCCATGTCACGTTGTGGGATCAACCCTTTGCCCTGATGGCCGGTCACGTGCTATTTAACCCTCTGCCCAGACTGGTTTTTATCTGCATTCTCAACTTGCCTTTTCACCCCAAACCCGTTTATCAGCGCACCCTCGTGAGTCGCTCCAGCCGTCCACTCGTCCCCGCTCATCGTCCCGTCCATCTAGCTCACCACACCCATCCCACAAATGTACGTTCCTAGACGCGTTGCTCGCGTTACGTGTCTGACTCGCGTCTAGATGTCAACCGGTCGTGAAGATTCTGTCTACCTCGCCAAGCTCGCTGAGCAGGCCGAGCGCTACGAAGGTCAGAACCCGCGCGTCGCCTCTTTCGTTTCTCGCTGACTTGCATCGCCAGAGATGGTCGAAAACATGAAGCAAGTCGCCTCGTCAGACCAGGAACTTACAGTGGAAGAGCGCAATCTCCTCTCTGTCGCCTACAAGAACGTCATTGGTGCCCGCCGTGCCTCATGGAGAATCGTCTCCTCGATTGAGCAAAAAGAAGAGTCCAAGGGCAACGAGGCCCAGGTGTCTATGATCAAGAGCTACAGGGAGAAGATCGAGGGCGAGCTCGCTAAAATCTGCGAAGATATCCTCGATGTCCTCGACAAGCACCTCATCCCTTCGGCTGCCTCTGGCGAGTCCAAGGTCTTCTACCACAAGATGTAAGTTGTCGCCTTTTTACGTGTGCCAGCACGTCGCTTATCGGTTGCCAGGATGGGTGACTATCACCGTTACCTTGCCGAGTTCGCGACTGGTGATAAGCGCAAAGATAGCGCCGACAAGTCCCTGGAAGCCTACAAGGCTGCCTCTGATGTTGCTGTCACTGAACTTCCTCCCACACACCCCATCCGTCTGGGTCTTGCGCTCAACTTCTCTGTGTTCTACTATGAGATCCTGAACAGCCCTGACCGTGCTTGCCATCTCGCCAAGCAGGCTTTCGATGACGCCATTGCTGAGCTCGACACACTATCGGAAGAGAGCTACAAGGATTCGACCTTGATCATGCAACTCCTCCGGGACAACCTCACCCTCTGGACTTCAGATATGCAAGACTCTGGTCAGTACTCCCCATCCGTTGTTTGATGCCTGTTGTTGACATAGATATCATAGCGGACAAGTCTTCTGACGCCAAGGACGAGGCCCCTGCTGATGATGATTAGATGTCCCGTCCTATATTGTTTGCTTGCCACTTCCATGCGCGCCTTGATCATGTGTTGTCTGGCCATTGCCCGCATATCGCATTGTCGCATTATCACACATCCTTACACCGTATTGCATTCGTATTCTAGTAACACATTATGAATCAACTCATACATCTTCACTATTTCATCACGAGAGTGGAAGTGAGTCGGCAAACGTCAATGAATTGAGATGTTTCAAGTTGAAATGGTACATATGGGCCGGCGCTGATGCGGATGCCGTCACCAGTACAAAACTTTACAGTTGCCCATATGCTCGCGCTATGTCAATACTCAACACGTTCATTCTAAGCTCAGTCTCTCTCGTGGCACTCTTTGTGTTCTATCTCGCAACAGTAGACATTACTGAGAATCTTTCGCCGCAAGGATGTCGCATGTCATGGATGTCACCGTCTTATATACTACAGTCCGACTTTAATGCCTCGTGGACACCACTCGCAAAGAGATACTCGCTCTCGCTCTATCGAGAGGTTGGATGGGAACCCGATGAGGTGCATACATGACCCCTTTTCACGCTGTGTAGATCGACTGACGTGCCAGGTGTTGTGGAGATTCAAGGCACACCAGTCTTGTTCATTCCAGGTAATGCAGGCTCGTCGCACCAGGTTCGCTCTATAGCATCATCTGCTGCAAGGCAGTTTTACTCGTCGCCTTATGCTGTTGCGCCAGAGTTCGCGTCGCGGCAGTTGAAAGCGCTCGATGTATTTGCAGGTACGGGTTTTAGTTTCATGTGTCACTCGACCTCTTGGAATAGGGATGGGAGTATATGCTCTGAAGGAGTACTCTGGATTGATTCAGTCGAGTTCTGGTCGTCTTATATTCTGCGTTCTGATACCCTGTTATAGTGGAGTTCAATGAAGATCTCTCTGCTTTCCATGGGCCCACACTCGAATCCCAAATTTCCTACACCTTACACGCAATATCATACATCCTCTCTCTATATCCACCCGACACGTCAGTGATCGTAATGGGCTACTCCATGGGGGGCATCGTCGCGACTTCTCTCTTGCCATCCCCTAACATCTCTGCTATCATTACCATGTCCACGCCTCACACCCTCCCCCCTGCGCGCTTTGACTCCCGAATTGACAAGATTTACGCCAAAAACCAACTCACGCTCGCGACGGACCCTACACCAATCATCTCACTCTGCGGCGGCGCGACCGATATGATGATACCTTCCGAATCCTGCATCCTTCCCACCACTAACTCAAGTAGCGATGTTCCACGACGCACTGTTTTTACCTCTGCCCTGGAGGGTGCCTGGACGGGCGTAGGCCACCGCGAAATGGTCTGGTGCCATCAAGTACGTTGGCGCGTCGCCCGTGCCGTTCTGGAAGCCGCAGGAGCGGCCACAGCCCACACAAAGGCCGCCATTCTCGATAAATGGCTCCGTGATGGCCATACGTTACCACCCGCTGCGTCATTAGAGGAACCAGGGTTCACGCTGACTGATCCAGAGAAGTACAGGATCATGCCGGAGGCGCAGCACCTCGTCATCATGAGCAAGTACCTCCGCGGGTCGGGTACGTTCCTGCTGCCCCTTCCTCCGGCTAGAAAAACTCTCCTGAAAGCTACTGTGCTCGTTGGGTTGGGGTCTATATTATCTGTGAGCCCGCAGAATCCTGTACCTCTCAAGGCGTCTGTGTATATGTGTACCCCGTCCGAGGAAGGGCCCAGGTGTAGCCCAATGAAACCAGACTTACTTAAGCTGATACCCAACCCGAGGCCTGGGACGACGTTCCCTGTGCCCAATGAAGGAGTGGATGAGTCGGAGGGCGTGGTGGTGTTTGAGGCTGATATTCCGCTTATTGTTGGGGATGACCCCGGCAAGCGGTGGCTTGGTGTACATATCGAGGATGGAGATGCGAGGGGGTGGGCGGTTGCTGGGATTGGGTTACGAGAAAATGTGATTGAAGGACCGAGTACATTGTGTGAGTATTTTTTGTGTGTGTGGCGAGCTTCTGGACGGCTCATATTGTTGTTTTTTGAAGCGCTGCTGTTCAAAGACGCGGAGGTCCGTTGGTTTGACGAAACGGCTTTGGGGTCTCATTATATCTTCCCTAACCTCATATCGAGCGCTCTACTTGTGTACAAATACACTCCAATCACTCCGGACGAAGAAAAGTGGTGTTCAGGTACGACTCCCGCGAAGCCTTCCTGTTCTGGTAGCTCATTGATTGCAACTAGACCCCCTACTACACCCCTTGATATCACATACCTCTCAACCCGCTGAAACACACTACTTCCCTGTCATCCCAACGAGCGACCGCATTCTCCTGCATACACATTCTTTCGCTCCCTACGTGGCGTCTGCTGCGCCACGCCGCAGTCTTGATTTCGTGCTCTACTCTTCGGGCACCCTTGGGTGCAACATGGTAGGGTTTACTATCGGGATTGACTGGCCTGCGACTATCGGTAGATGGGCCACACGCTATCCGACGACCCTTGTGACTTGGGCAGTAGGTGTTGTGGCATTAATTATGTTCAAGGCATGGGGCGCAGCTGACCGGGGCGCTGGTACGATTTTTTTCTTTGTTATGAGGGAGGAGATTGTGTTGACGGCCAACATGGATTTAGCGATGCTATCCGTAGGCGAATCTTTATCCTATTACGGACGGTACACTCTCACACGACTATTACTCGCATCGTTTGTGGTTGCTCTTTTACCACTTCCGGCCTATCTCTATCTTGGGACTAGTGGACATTTATCTTTCGCTATCATTGGCCCTCTCGTGTTGCTGATTGCGAGTGGACTGGTCTGCGTGATCTGGGGCTTATTGGTTGTTTTGATGTGGCCGATTGGAACAATCTCATCTTTGATTTTTGGGAGGTCCGTATACGTTGTGTGATTTCTATGGCGAGAGATTAAACCTGTTGCAGGTCCAGGGTCCGGGAAAATTCGGGTGTTCGCCGCAGCACTTTGATATCTATGGGATTGATTTTTGTTCTCATCTTCATCTTAGTTCCTTGGCAAGTAGCCTACCTTGGCTGCTGGCTCATCCATTTCTTCAATTGCGCTTCCTCGGCGCGCCAAATATCTCGATTGGGATCTACAGCTCCTCCCGCCGCTATACCCTTGATCCGTGTTGCTGACACGGATGGTACGGTGCAAGAAGATAAGCCTGCAGAAGTGCAGAATCACGAAGCACAGCGCGAGTCTCTGCAAAAGCATAGACTGGATAACCATAACCATAATCTGCATATTTTACTTCTAATGACATGGCTCCTACCCCTGGTAGCGCCAGTCTTAGCGGTATGGGTGCGGACATTATTTACTGCCGGTTGGACTACTCCGTTTGACGGTGATCATGATTTTCTCAATGCCGCGCCGTTTCTGGTGTTGGTTGACTTTGCGTCGTGGAACACGGGTATTCTGTTTGAGCGACAGAGGTGAGAGAGAACTTTGATTTTTTGTGAAACAGTTGCTCATTTATATCTGATTGAAAGGTTCGAACGTACCTTCTCCGTCAGGTGGCTGTTCGCCGTGCTTGCCGGCACCGCTTTCTTCATCGGTCCACGAAAAGCTTACAGCGTCTTTGACGCAACGAAAATCACTGTCGGACTCATCGTTGTGATCCGCGTTGGACGGCGCTACTGGGGAGGAGCGTCCTGGTCGTCGGACGACAACAGGCCATCCTGACAGAATTGATTACCACATTAGGTTAGGAGTAAAGTTATGACTGCTTTGAGAAGTTCTAAAAACATGGACCCACATCTCCATGACGTTCGCGGAGTTCGAAATCTGGGGTACAGTTCCGTCTAACGTCGTCTGAGGTAGATGTAATACAGTCGTCTGCGGTTACCATGAACCGTATCATGCCGATGTTTCAGAGTACGATTGACAAAGATTGGACGAAAATTGTCGCACGGACTTGACTGATCTGATCATCTGCTTTACTTGACAGGAACGGACGGCATTTGCAAAATGGCCCAGAACATATACAAATTCGTTCTAGATCTGTATCCAAGTCACGGATAAGAATCAATAAGCTTAGGCACATTTTCTTGTACTGGAAAAGCAACTAGCTGGGAGTAAAGTGTTGATAACCGACGTTCCAAACGTGGCCCCGAATCTCAGCTTAATCATGGTCCTATTCACAATTGGCAAATTCTTCTCTGTTACCGCGTGGCCATCAACTGTCGATTGAAACGTTGCAGGTAAAATGGCCTAGACTCGCGGCAACCGAGCCTATTCACTGCAAGGCAACCATGGGGCCACCAACGGTAGGCGCAGATATTAAATGTAATATTGCGCCACATTGTCGAGTCCCATCGTGCGAAATGCTTCCTTGCACCTCCAGTACCTAGCGCTCGATGCATATGAAAGGGTGTCAATCTTCGGGGGCACGTGCACTCGCTTAAAGTTCAGGGTTGGGTGGCTTGGCCACAATTACTGGTATTGCATTGGAACGTGAAAATTGCAAACAGGACAGGAAACAGTAGCTGAGGAGTGTTTCTGTTGAATAAAGGTATCCAAAATATTCTCGCATGGCCAGGCAGGGGATTCCAGGGCATCTTGTAAGTGGAAGAAGGGGAAGAGCCAGAAAAGGAAAGATTACCCACGCCGATGCATCAAATCAGAGAATGGGCGAAGTTCACACTCCGCCACTCACTCCTTAGCCTTGCGACTGTCGAAACGTTTTGAAGAACAGCTTGGATTCTCTGAAAAATCCTGCTTGCTCTTTAGAGACATGCATTCCAGTGCCTCCCCACGCGGGACTCCATCCCGTCGTGGCAAGTCCCCTAGGTTTCGAGCCGACAGTCCATCAGAAGCCTCTGGCAGTTCTAGTCTACTACCTACCAACTTCACCAAGGAACCCGGGACCACCTTCACCTCTTCTTTAAAAATTCTGGTCGAGGGCGCTACACCCATTGAGTCCGACTCAGACAAGGACCGTGCACAGTCTGCACCTCCCCAGGCCATGCCTGGCGAATCTCAGCGAGCGCCGCGCAAATCAAAGACAGACGCCCTAGCTGCACTACACACTCATGCAAGGTCATCTTCGCCCAACATTGGCGAAGATGACTCCACAATTGATGTCGAGGATGCCTATCGCATTCCTGTTGCTCCTACATTGGACTTGTCCTCCGTGAAGACACCCAGGCCGCACCAGGCCAAGATCGAAGACGGGGAGTCTCGTCCATTTGGGCTTCAGGATTGCCCTGAATATAATCCTACAATTGAAGAATTCAAAGATCCCATGGCCTACATTCGATCCATCTCGGAACATGCAAAGAATTATGGAATCTGCAAGATTATCCCACCTGAGGGCTGGGAGATGCCTTTTGTCACAGACACAGAGGTTTGCTATTTAAGTCCACCCTGAGATATACTAATATTTGTCATGACAGACCTTTCGATTCCGAACTCGGCTCCAGCGTCTGAACTCTATTGAGGCATCAGCTAGAGCTAAACTAAACTTTTTGGAACAGCTTTATCAATACCACAAACAACAAGGCAATCCTCGAGTCGTTGTCCCCACGATCAACCACAAGCCTCTCGATCTCTGGCTCCTACGCAAAGAAGTCCATAAGATGGGCGGTTATGAAGCTGTAAGTCTGCGTCTACGCCACAGACGTTTGTCTTATCACTATCTCAGGTTACCAGAGAGAAGAAATGGTCTGACCTTGGCCGCATACTCGGCTATCGAGGCATACCAGGCCTATCGACACAGATCAAGCAGTCGTATATGCGTGTCATTCTTCCGTATGAAGATTTTTGTGAGAAGGCAAAAAATACTCCAGGAATGGCCTCCGTCGCGCACGATCCGACACTGAAGACACATCAGAATATTCAATCTGCAGGTCCAGGAAAGCCGCTATCTAATGCAAAGAAACCTCGGTTGAGTTCTACTACCGTCAAAGTGGACGAGTCAAGTCTGCCTTCCAGCCCTCTGACCGACACATCTAGTCCACTTTCCGAGGCTTCTGAAGACAAGGACAGTCACGATGCTGATGGTAACCAAACTTCAAGGCCGCGACGAAGCACAAGGACGAGTTCTGTCGAGCAATGTATGCGTCTATGTCCCAGCTACGTCAACTATTCTAATCCTTTTTAGCGAGCCCAAAAAAGCCGATAGGCGTCAATACTCCCGTCGTACCTCCTCCCACTTTCTATGACAGGCCCAAGGTCGACACTAAGGGTACTTCCGAGGTATGTCCCAAATCTTTCCCACGCCGAATATCGGTTACAACTGGAATCAGCAACACTGCGAGATCTGCCATAAGAAGAATCGTGGCGAAGCCATGCTACTCTGTGATGGCTGTGATTGCGGTACGTACATATTTGGAGTGCTTTCGTAAACAAAACCATTTAATACGTTCTCTAGGATTTCACACGTTCTGCCTTCGACCACCTTTGACGTCGATTCCCAAGGACCACTGGTTCTGTTATACGTGCCTTTCTGGGACCGGGGGTGATTTTGGTTTCGAAGAGGGCGAAGAGCACAGCCTCTCTAGCTTCCAGGCGCGTGACAAGGAATTCAGGCGACGGTGGTGGAAAGACCATGTGCCTGAACGAACGGAACCCTACCAGGCGAATGATCCGAAAGTCACTATGATCGGTGGCGTACAGGTCCACGAGTATGATGTTGAGAAAGAGTTCTGGCGTTTGGTACAGTCGGCGAACGAGACCGTTGAGGTAGAATATGGAGCGGATGTACATTCAACGACACATGGAAGGTAGTTAACGTCTCGCCTCAACGCCCTTGTTGCTCACCTATGCCTCAGCGCAATGCCAACCATGGAGACTCATCCCCTCAATCCATACTCCAAAGATCCTTGGAATCTGAACAACATACCCATTTTGAAGGACTCCCTCCTCCGCTTCATCAAATCCGATATTTCTGGTATGACTGTTCCTTGGACCTACGTAGGCATGGCTTTTTCCACATTCTGTTGGCACAATGAGGTATACCACAAACGCTCACCATTGCTTTTCTTCACTCATGTTCAATCCTCATGACAGGATCATTATACATATAGTATCAACTATAGTGAGTTCTCTGCCAGTCAGTATGACATCGCCTTTAAATAGACTTTTAGTGCACTGGGGTGAAACCAAGACTTGGTATGGTATCCCTGGCGATGACGCGGAGAAATTTGAGGCAGCAATCAAGTGCGAAGCACCTGACTTATTCGAGGCTCAGCCAGATCTGCTTTTCCAACTAGTCACGCTAATGAATCCAAAGCGAGTGACTGATGCTGGTGTCCGTGTCTGCGCTTGCAACCAGCGACCAGGCGAGTTTGTCATTACTTTCCCAAAAGCTTATCATGCAGGCTTCAACCATGGAGTAAGCATCATTCCTTTCTGAGTCGAAAAAAGCTTATTAATGCATTTTCCCTGTAAAGATCAACTTCAACGAAGCAGTGAACTTTGCGCTTCCAGATTGGCTATCTTACGGTCGCGATTGTGTCGTTAGGTATCGGGAGCACCGCAAACTACCAGTTTTCTCTCACGACGAATTACTTGTCACTATTACCCAGCAGTCACATTCTATCAAGACTGCAACCTGGTAAGTAATTTCATCAGTGATCTGGATGGAGAATAATAATATACGTCCGTCTCTCAGGCTCCATGAAAGTCTGAAGGAGATGACAGACCGAGAACTTGCCGCACGCGCCAAAGCTCGGGCCATGGGGCTCCCCGAAGTTCTTCAGGAAGAAGATCGACCAGACGATCAATATCAGTGCACAATCTGCAAAACCTTCTGCTATCTATCCTTCATCATGTGCTCCTGCACTTCCAATGTTGCCTGCATCGATCACGCAGAACTGCTCTGTGAGGATCGTCCGAGCCATCAACTCACCTTGCGGAAACGATTCTCTGACAAAGACCTCGCCGACACAGAGCTCAAATTTACAGAACGCGCTAATGCGCCGTCTTCGTGGCGCAACAAGCTCAGCAAAGTGCTTTCTGAAAGTGGCCGGCCCCATATTCGCCATCTCAAGGCTCTCCTGGCTGAAGGAGATCGCATCAACTATCCCCTTCCCGAACTCAACTCTCTTCGTAAATGTGTTGACAGAGCGAACGAGTGGATTGATGCGGCTAACACCTTTATTGTTCGCAAGCAAAGTCGAAAACGGTCACGACGGCCTCGAGGACGTCCGTCGCTCAGCGAACCTGCACCCTTTCTGGATGACCCTGGCGATCGCCCCGATCGCAGTTTAGATGATCTATACGCGTTGTCGCGTGAGGTTGAGGATCTTGGCTTTGATGCTCAAGAGATTGGTGCTCTAGCAAATCTAGCGCGGGAGGCTGAGCATATGAGGGAGAAGGCAAGACAGCTCCTTAGATCTCAGCCCGCAGATGACAACCGCGAAAATTTCCTCCTGGAATGCAAGCGTCTCTTGATGGACGGTTCCTCAATCAACGTCATTCTGGATGAACTATCGGAAGTGGAGAAAATCGTTGACCGAGAACAGCTGATGAAGGACCTGCAGGAGCAATTTGAGGACGACGATGTGTCCTTGACTCTCGAGCAAGTCCGTCAGTTGCTATCGCGCGCTCGAGGTTGCGGTGTCGATCCTGACCATAAGCACATACGAATGCTGGAATCCCGGCTCAGGGTTGGTAATAACTGGGAAGAACGAGCTCAGAACATATTGGCGCAACCAATAAAGACAATCGAGGAGCTCGAAGATTTTGCTGACTTGGACCCATCTATTCCCATGGATCCAACTTTGTTGGACCGTATCATGGCAGCAAGAGCCAAGGCGAAAGATTTTGACAAACAAGCCAGGGCATGGCTTGAACCCGAACCCGACGCACCAAAACCTAGGGTGATCGATGCTTTACGAATGGTCAGCCGAGCTGAGAAAGATTTCAGTATCCCTTCCGTCGTGGATCTCAAACGAACTGCCGAGATTGCTAAAGACCTTGAGACACGGTGCGACCATGTTCTCAGGAATACCTTTGTTCAGAACAACGACGAGGACCTCTTTGTTACCATTGGGCAGTGGAGAACATATGCTCAAGACCATCTTCGCATGTTTGTCCTTCCTATCTTCGACAAGCTGAATACGCAGATCAAACTGCATGAACAATGGCTCCAGGAGATTCCATGGTACTGCAAGGACCACCAGAAACCGCATCACAAGAGTGTCTATGAAGATGTCCTTGCTTGCACTGACCCCAATGATGACTACCCTCCGAACGATGAATACTTAACCTGCATCTGCAATTCTCCTGTTCTTCCTCCTGGCCCTGGCGAAGCTTCGGACGCAGTTCAGTGCGACCATTGTTTTGCTCGTTTTCATGGTGACTGTGCTAAGACAGGTGGTTCCTGTCCGTTCTGTGACCATCATCACTGGAATGGTGCGATTCGCAAGGAGCGTAATTGGCACTTCTGCTACCTACCTCAAATTCTCTCGAGAGCCCCGGACATTTCGAAACACTATTCTGAGGATTGGAAGCAACTAGAAATGATTGTCCATCGACTGGATAGGTTGTCCGTCGCCATCGGACAGTTCCTGTCCTTTACATCCCAGGCGACAAATCAAAACCCCAAATACCTACATCAGGTCAGACATTACATGCGCAAGCTCTACAAGATACAGTTTGCTGTTTCTCCCAGCCCTGATGTGTCATTCGGTCTGGATCTGGCTGGTTTGCACCGCATACTTGCTGGCGGCAAATCCTCTGCTCCTCGTCAGAAGAGGAAGAAGCGACTGCGGTTAACCTTCGGACAAGATGAAGACCCTGACTGGACAGATCATACGCGCTGCATGTGTAGAGGTCGAACAGCTTATCCCCTCGACTACCCAACCATCAAGTGCGAATGGTGTAGCAGATTGTATCACGCAGGTTGCGTTTTCTACCCAGAAGAACCAATTGGGACATCTCAGTACATGTGTCCAATCTGCTGCTTGCGCAGAAATATCGCCTACAAATACTCTGACGTTCGGATTAAACCGCGAGGTGTGTCCAGTTCTACTGTTATCTCTTTCATTCTAACAGTATGGGTCATCAGATGTCCAAGTTTCCGAGGACACGTATGTCGATCTGAAGACAATGCTTGAAACACATAGCAAGGAGATCATCTACAAGAAACTACCCCTGCCATTTTCACAGACACTGTTTGTCGAACTCATTGACTATGGTTGGGGGCAAAATCAGTCGACTCGAACAGCAGCTACAACTCCTCGGTCCAGTACTAATCATCAGCCTCCGAAATCAATCTCTCATGCTGGGCCCTCAAATCATGACCATTATCACCATCCACGCTCTCCACCGATGTCTCGGAGCCGTCCAGTCGAGACGCCCAATGGTTCTCCTGGTTCGCAGTATGCGGCGACTCCACCTCCCTGGTCACGATGGACCACTGTGTCGACCCCGGGCCAGCCTCCAACATCACAACACCGTTATAATGATTATCCTGCACCCATTCCCCAGCAACCGGCTCCCTCGAGGAAAAGGAAACACATTGAAGATGTGTCCAGCCCTGAGGACTTATCTCGGGTTAATTCATCGGCTTCTTCCGCTCCTCCTCCCAAACGGCGTCCTCCACTTCCCCCAGCACCACTCTCCCCTCCTGAAGTTCCAATACGACATAAACAGACACTCTCTCCTTCTTTGATGATGATTGTTTCTCCCGTTGATCATCAAGTCATAACCTCATCGCCTCGATCGACCTACATCCCCCCGCCACTTCGTAATGGCGCCAGTGGCTCTCCACCCATGCGACACGAGGGCAAGCCTCTTGGCATGATGCCGTAGTAGAATACAAGCTTTCATGCTATGCCGTTTCCTGTTATGCTGTCTCATTACCGCTACCTTTGCTGTCTCAAATAGTCAAAATTTGTCCTTTCAATGTACTATAAGTACTATTAAACATTGCGGATTCCTTGAATATATGGCATCCTCTCTTACTTGTGTCCTCTACACCCAAAGTAACTGGCATCAGTATTGTTGAATTGTTCCAGCCTATTCCTCAAGCCTCCCTCAGCTTTGGATCTTTCTTTTTTCAATAATAACTCATGCGTGTCTAGCGACGTCAACCACTTCTACACACGAGAAAAATTATGGTTTACGTCGGTCCA
>JAGGAR010015996.1:29535-40986 GCA_017657315.1 Termitomyces sp. K1Ag
CCAAGGCTGACTTGAATTTCGATACTTAATGGAAGATCGCAGAATCATAGGATAAAATTGCCTCTACGACATTGCGCAGGCGAGTAGAGAAACATACAATTTAGAACTCCACCAGTCCGAGCTCGGCGGCTTTAATCTCTAGCGCCTAACGGGAAGGTTATATAGCTTGAATTGCTATGACTCCGAGTGCACTCACTAGTTGTTTTGAACAAAAGCGAGAAGTGACAAAATCCCCCGCCCCGTACCAGAGCTGAGAGAATGAAATAATTGGTCGTGATCAATCGATGTGACTTACCCCTGGGTGACCCGTGGGTCTATAACATCCTCTGAGTTCTCCCTCTTGGTCCATACCCCAGACTGGGCTGGTCCGTTCAATTGTTTCTTCACCGAAGGTTTCCTTCATCGAATCACGGATGTTATGGTATCCCGTCCTTTTTGGCAGAAAATGAGTACGATATGGAAGTGGCGCAGAAGAACCCACGCAAAGATAACAACGTCAGCTGGGAGCACAGTGCCGTCCTTAAAAACGAGAGTATCCTCCGTAAAATAGTCAGGTTCGACTCCCTGCTTGATTTGGATTTTGCCGGCACTAATAAATTCAGCACACCCGACGTCAATCCCTAAAAGTCAGCTCAAGCATAACCGAAACACTTTTGATCGGTAATGACCCACAATAGCCTGCAGCTATGATGTTAGAAGCCATAATCTGACTTTAAGAAACGGGTTCACCTCCCGCCCGTTCATAGATTAATGGCGCTAAGCCAGAACCATCAGAACCCATGTTGAGTTTCAGCCCTGCCTTGATCAACCCTTCATGCAAGTCCCTGTCACGATCCCATGCTTGCTTCTCAAACTGACGAAGGAAGGCTCTGAAGAACGATAACGGATTAGCCATATATTTTACATCTGATACCTCAGGCGGAACACCCTCTGGCCAGGAGCGAAGGACAGTGGCTTCGATCGACTTAGGGGAGACAACACACGTTGATGAGCGCTGCACCATGGTGACAGACTTTGCGCTCTGGACGACCAGATCTTGGCAGATGTCTGCAGATGTGTTTCCTGCACCGATAACAACTACACGTTTTCCAGAGAACGGGTAACCGCCCGCATAGTCGCATGCATGTATGGTTATCCCTCTGAACACGTCTTTGTTGGCGATATCAGGGTACAGAGGTTTCCCAAGCACTCCCGTTGCAAGTACAATGTGTGCAGGGTGGAGTGTAACTTGATTTCCGTTCTTATCGACGACGATAGTCCACTTCTTCGTAGAGAAATCGAACGTTGGAGTGGGCAGAGGACGAGAGTTGGTCCACACAACCAGGTCTTGGGAAAGGGCATAATGCTCTAGCCAGTCAGCTAACTTGTCACGAGGTGTGAAGATTGGCCAATTCTGAGGGTAGGGCTGATATAGGACTGCAGCAAATTTTGAAAGTCAGTCGAACATCTTTTAAAAATGAAGACTTACGGGAATGGTGAGTTCGTGGTGTGTGGAGGCTCAAAGAAGGATAACGTTTTCTCCAGACATCACCTACACGTGAGCTAGTTTCGACAATAAGGGACGGAATGTTCATCTGGCGAAATCTAGCTGCGATAGTGAGACCAGTCTGGCCACCACCGACTATATACAAGCAATTTCAGAACACATGGCTCTCAAGAGAGATAGAATTGAACAAACCGATAATAACATGAGGGTTATCTTCAATCTTCCGTCTCCTCTCCTGCTGTACGTCAATCCATGGTCGTGTATGCCCTTCATATATACCCTGCTCTGGATTGGCTTCTTCATGTCCTTTGAGGTCCGTGACTAACATGAAGACAAGTTGTGCTTTCCATACTCCATCGATGTCCTTGGCAAGGTGGAAATAACCTTGTCCAATAGCGATGGCCGTAGTGTAAGTAAAGCCGCTAGCAACCCAGTCTGGGTTCAGATCACTCGGTTGCGGGGACAAACCTGGAGTATCATTAAGCACGATATCGGCTACCATGGCCTTTGAGAGGGTATTCTGAAGATAGGCTGCTATCTTATCACGGCCAGCAAGAGAACGGGTATCCCAGGTAAACGTCAGGACATCACGTAGCCATCCTGAGGGGAGGAATGAGGATGTGACTCCGACGACGTCCACTGTTTGCAAGGATGCAGCAAAAGATTTCAGCCATTCGTCTGCAATAACACGAAGACTTTCAGTAGACATGATAGTTTAAATGAAAGGTGATTCTAAGGGGTCCAAGAAAAGCACGGGCATATCCCAGGCGTTGACGTGCGAAAACCAGATGCATTGGGTGTATAGGGAGTAGCTAGAGAGACTCATGATCATCCTGAGTACTGAGTTGCTGATTTTCTAAATTTGTGATGATTGTCTGACGTGCTGAAAACATACGGTCACTGCCGGCTGTGAGATACCTAGGAGGTCCGCGGCTCACGATGTCTGCCTACTAGCTAGAGGAGAGACTGGGTCACTGCTAATGCATGTATATCTGATGGAGATAGATTTTAGACGAAGGAGATTGTCTTTTCTCAGCTGGGAGAGAGCTGAACAATCTTGCTCAAAGTTCGGCCCGATGCCCAATAGGATTAGTCAGCACAGTCGGTGAGTCGGCGGCTCCGTGGTGAGTTGTGGATCATCCGTTTTGTTGTCCTTCAACCACCACTTGGCGTTGTTGCAAGAGACTAAACCACTTCGTATATCCATTGGACCAGCGCTGTTGCATTCGCTTGCAGTCCAGCCGTATGTCACAGTGCATTTAATAGTATTAGTTCTCCGCTGTACAACAATTTCACAGGAGTTCATTCATACGCGTAATCCTCAGTAGAGACCGACTAGAGCCTCACTCGGACCCTTCCACCCAGATTCCCGCACGAACGTCTTAACACCCTTTATCTTCGACAAATGGCCTATACTCAGCCTTTTCCTCGGGCCCAAACCCAAACCAAGGTCATACAACCGCCCAGTTATGCACCAGACCTTGCCGTTCGCTTGATTTGCCCAGAGTGCAGAGATCCGAATCCGAACATTGTTGAAGAATTTGGTAGTGGAGACCTCGTTTGCGGGAACTGTGGCTTGGTTTTGGGTGACCGTATTGTAGACACGAGAAGTGAATGGCGTGTAAGTCGTCTTTCCGATCCCTTGTTCTCTCAGTCTTTTTCGTGCACTACTACAATTGTGAAAATGCTTTCTAGACGTTCGCCAATGATGAAGGGGACGACCCTTCTCGTGTCGGTGCAGCGTCGGACCCCTTAATGGAAGGCATGGAGCAACTCGACACCGTGATCAGTTTTCGGGACGGTGGTTCGGGTATCGCGCGCGAGCTCCAGCGTGCCGCATCGCGCTCCCAGAACTCCCGTTCGGAGCGTAATCTCCTCACTGCCTTCCGTGACATAGCTAGTTGGTGTGACCAGTTTTCACTCCCGAAGACGATCAGCGATATCGCGAAGCAACTGTATAGACGGTCGGACGAGGAGAAGCTCCTGCGAGGGAAGCCACTCGACGCCGTTATTGCAGCATGCATATTTATTGCCTGTCGACAAGCTCACGTACCACGGACGTTCCGTGAAATTTGTAACCTCACTCATGTGTCGAAAAAAATCCTTGGACAGTGCTATAAAGCACTTGAACAGGCGTTCAATTTATCCCCCGGTGCTATCGCTGCTAACAACCAGACTTCGTCGACTACTGGCCCAGAGAACCTTCTTGTGCGTTACTGCAATCATCTCGACCTTCCTGCCAACGTGCAGGCTATCACATCCGATATCATCGTCGCTGCGCGTTCACATGGTATCGCCGACGGAAGGAGCCCCGTGTCGATTGCAGGAGGCGCGATTTATTTCACTTGTCATCTTCTGGGCAAGGTTAAGTCGTTGAGGGACATTAGCTCGGTTGCCGGAGTCAGCGAGGGCACGATACGACTGGTTTATCGGTTGTATTATGCGGAGAAGGAGAAGTTGGTCAAGCAGGAATGGATTGATGAGGGCAAGGCAAAGTTAGAAAACTTGCCCTTTGATTCTACAAAATAAAGATTGGGACTTTTGTATGTACTTTGCAATAATTTGCTACAATACCACACGCTATTGACCATTTTACGTTCTTATCTGCTTGAGTAAAGATTTCATCGACACCGTTGAGCTCTCGCTATCTACTCAGGCTGGGATCAAGCCGAAAAGGATACGAGTTCTGATCTGCCATTTCTGCAGACACTTTTGGGAGTCTGATAGAAAGTTTCGGCCAATTCTTTTTCTAGTCGACATTATGTCTGTTCTTAGGCAGCGGAAGATTCATGGTCTCGAATCTGCACCGCGAGTCTTCCAACGAGTACATCCTTTCCAAATTCTCCATACTTATTCTGTAGACTTTGGGCTGTGTATTCTTCAACTCTCATGATGTCAATTTGATTATGTAGGTAGATGGTTTTCAGTTATTCTACTAGGTCTGAAGTCCAATGTCAGCTCCAGTCCTCAAGACGTAAAACTTACCATTCACGTTTATTCCGCTAACCTATATAATTGAAATGTTCCGTTTTCAGTACCGACGGCGGCACATTTTAGAGTTTCTGGTGTCCAAACTTTATTTGGTGGCGCATGCTGATTGAGGCTTTCGTTAATGTCTCTGCTACCAGGGCTCATAAGTCTCTTTATTTTCACGGTGGATAATCGTAGCTCTAGCCACTCTCTCAGCATTCACACCCATTTCCGTTACCGTGTCAATCAAAGCGCGAATCCCTCGCGGGAAATGCCACGGTATCTGTTCGAGCCTAGACAGCGGGTAATGTTTATGAACAGCATGCTCTACATGGTGTTTCCTGTGACATCCTTGTTCCATTTCGTAAGCCTTGTGAAGTTTAACAGTTCCGTGATGATATGTTCAAAATTTAGGCGATCACCCCCTACCTACGTTGATCAACCGTATGTGCGAGGCCTGGCGAGACCTAGCGAGACGTGGCTTCAGAGCATATGGGTGATAGGGGCCACCCTGTCATGGATATTTTCATCAGAACGATTCGCAGAACTCGCTCAGCCAAAGATCGTCGCATCCGTTTAAGGCAAGAAGTTTGGACTGACCCATGCGCAGGCAACATAGATGCCATGATGCATGATGCATAAGTATATACATATGGGATATTGTATGACCCGAAATACGATGATATATCGGGGCACAGATCCTCCAGGCATAGAATATAGGAACCAAGCGGCCATTAATTTAATGGAAAGAGAATAAGGAGTAAACTGGTGTAATGATGTCTAAGAAAGGTGCATACGATAAAAGAGTGTGGTGGTGGTGATAGGATTAGCCCATTCATGGTGTGTTGTACAGCAGATAGAAGCAAGAATTCTGAAGCAAAAAATAGATCAGGAAAGTTCTAACACTTACGAGAGTTGACAACTTACATGATTTACAATATTGTTCCAGGGTGATAAACGGCTTCATCCATTTATCAAGCTGTCCAAGAGAGAAAAGGGTGTTCACTGAGGCGAGTTCACAATGCGAACGGCACTAGAACCGATCATGAATCCAATCAAACACCAAGTCGCCACTGCCCAGAAGAGAGCCTCAAAGAATCTCTGCCGTGCTCTAATACCTGCTTGTTCGATCGAGTAAGGCGACCGAGGGTCATAATATGCATAAGAGGTAGGGTATTGAGCGCTGATAGGAGTGGGTCCGAAGGAATGGTGCTGTAAAGGATTCTGTGGGTATGGGCTTCCACGTACAGACGCGAACATTGGAGTCGGGATACGTATAGGTCCCGGGGCTGGGATATGCATATTTGGAACCGGTGTGGGTATTGGGGCAACTAGAGTGTAATTATAGGGAGGCGGGGAAACGGGTTCATTGGGCCTGGGTGTGCCGTACGACATGGTAGTGACCAGCTTTAGTCACGTAAGTGTAACGTCACCATATAAACGCCACCAAACCATTGTTATTTTGGGGTTGCCACTCTTCAAAAACTGAATTGAGGTCACGAAACTCTGACCTACCTACCTGGGTTATCAGGGTCTGACAAATTAATGGCGACATATTCCAACCAGGGGCGAGGTTTCGGAAATCAGCGCGATTCCATTCACAAATTTTTACTACAAAGATAGAACAGATGTGCGTATTTAAAAGTTCGGTCATGCGGAACGTTAGGATGTGTGGTAAACCAAAAGGATATATGATGGAGAAACAACTTCTGACGACCAAGTATGGAATAGGATGGAAGGAGACGGAAGGAGAGATGTGTGATCATCGTCATTTTGGTTGTAACGCGCTGATGATCCATTCCTTGAGATCGTCCAGTTCCTCCTGATTTGTTGTATGGAGCAAGCCCTGATAGACAGCATGCGACAAGCCTTCGGCCACACGACGATTAGTTGAGCGAGGAATCTTCAATTCTGTAGCGAGAAACTCGGCCGAAGCTTCGCACATTTCAAACTTGACCAGGGGATCAGCTGAACCGTGTCCATAGAAAACAGGAATTGAGGAGGCGTGAGAGGATGCCAGCTACAAATTTCTTGTGAGTTGACACGATCGCGTGCAGCGATAATGTCGATACGGACTGATTTGAACTTGCTCCGTAGCGGAAGCCAGCCACTCAGCGCGGCGACACCCGCAAGTTTTCTGTCGCCCGTCAAACCAGTCAGGATTGACATCGTCCCCCCCTGACTGAAGCCACCCAGGACGATATGACTGGCGTCTATGCCCGAGGCAATCTCCTTGGTAATCAGTTGGTTGATCGACCTTGCCGACTCCAGCATGCCCTTTTCATCTTCATCGGTGTTGAAGCCAAAAGAGTATATGTCGAACCTGATGAGGGATTGAGACGTGAATTGAGACACATGAGATTGATATGCACCATGAAGGCATTTCCATTCCCATGTTGGCGGTAACTTTTCGATTGGGGCTTTGATTTGGATCAGCGATGGGCGCGGAACAAGGATATGAATGGGAGAGTCGTCTACTCACGAGTCAGGGAGGACCCATTTGACATGTTCAAGTCTAGGGTCCTCTTTGAACTGATCTGCGACGGGCGTCCAGCCAGAACCAGTGTCTCCGAGGCCCTGAATGGGACGATGATTGAGCAGAGATGTAATGATGAGGATGTGTACCTACATGGATGAATATGACGGTCGCGGTGTGTCTTTTGATGGGGTTAATGGTGAGGACCTTGAGAGCAGTCGCAGCCATGATGTGGGAGTGGAGACAAGTCACAATCGTAAGTAACACAAGTCTCCTGCTAGAGTCCTTACCGGAATAATCGATCTCAGGTAGATCGGCATCTACCGGTCATCCTCAACTCTCAACGTTTCAATTTTTCTGTTCCCCTTACGCGCTGTCGCGACCATGTCGGACGACCAACAGCGGCCCGCGCAACCCGATATTCCTGAGCCTGGTCCGAGCGTGCTACCAGCCGAATCCCAACCCTTGTCCAAAAACGCGCTCAAGAAAGCCGCCAGAGCCGAGCGATTTGCCGCTTACAAGCTCGAGCGGCGCGCCAGGGAAAAGGAGGCAAAGAAAGAGAAAAAACGGGCTCTTCATGCCAAACGCGCCGCGGGTGAGATCGACGAGGATGAGGAGAAGAGACATAAGAAGAAGCCCAGGCTCCACTTTGGCGGCAGGGTCGTCGTGGACCTGGGCTTTGATGATAAGATGAACGAAAAGGTGGGCTGTGCTCATCCTGTACATGTACTTGGATTGTTAGACCTGTTGGATTTAGGAGATAAAATCTTTGTGCTCCCAATTGGCGTACACGTACAGTGCGAACCGAAATGCTGCGTTTCCCTTTTCCCTTCTGTACACCTCGCTCAACGGCCGCACATTCACCCGACTTGAGGAAATGAATGATGCTGGTTATAAGAGATGGACCAATACTGAATGGTGGCGTGAAGGTTATGAACGCCTATGGCTGGGCCAGGAGCCCAGACCCGCGAAAACGGATGAAGCGAATGACAAGGGCACTGAAGAAGTTTCCACTGCCCCAAGCGAGGTCTCGACCGGTGGGGCCGTCGAGTCACAAGAGAACATACGGCAGAACATTATATACCTCACAGCCGATTCTGAGGAGGAACTGGCCGAGCTTAAGCCCGATGAGACGTATATTATCGGCGGCATCTGCGACCACAACCGCTA
The DNA here is from genome assembly GCA_017657315.1 of Termitomyces sp. K1Ag. Lineage (NCBI taxonomy): Eukaryota > Fungi > Basidiomycota > Agaricomycetes > Agaricales > Lyophyllaceae > Termitomyces > Termitomyces sp. K1Ag. Next base: position 37,638 of record JAGGAR010015996.1, read on the forward strand.
CAAGGTTAGCTGATTTTTCTTGCATCATAAGACTTCGATCTTCTGTTAAATCAAATAAATACCTCTTACCCAGAATCTCTGCCTGTACAAGGCCAAGGAGTCTGGCATTCGGACTGCGCGTCTGCCCATCGGTCGTTATCTTGCCTCGCTACCCACTCGCAAGGTTTTGACCGTCAATCAGGTATTTGAGATCCTGCTTAAGTGGGTGGAAACAAAAAGCTGGGAGGAGGCGCTGTACGCCGTGATCCCCAAGCGTAAATTTCAGATTGGGGGAAAGAGTAGTTCTGTCACGGAAAAACCAGACAGCCTCGCGGAGGATCGCGAGGATGAAGATGGGAAAGATGGGGATGCCGGCGAGCCCGATCCATCAGTAGTGGTGGTGGAGCAGGCTGAGGCGGTGGAAGCCTGAGGGAAGGGGATCGATAGATCTGTTCAGTGGCCCCAACTCCAGTCATAATGTGATGTATCTATTCATCATACAAGGTTCTGTCATTTGTTGTGAAGCCAGGGTCTACGTAGCGGTGCCTACTCCATTGATTACAAGTTCTAGACCTGATATGATAGACCACAGTATACCCCCGCTACAATCTTACCCCGTCGGTCGGATATGTTACTGTAGGATAGAGGATGGTTGTTTTCCTCCTGGATATTTCGCGGCAGAACAATGCCACAGCATGTGTGATTGAAGTTGCCATCTGTGGCAATAACTACGCCTTATTTGCTTCCTCAACAATGGCAGCAAATACGGCGACCGGCGGGATCTCAGTCAGCTGAAAGGTTGGCCGGTCTACTGCCGCCGGGATCAGGGATCTATATACTTATGAGATGATAGCAGATGAGGTGTCTCAATTACTTGCCACCTCAGATCCCTGTCCTATCAGATTCCGAAAATTTTCAGATCATCAATATCCAGTGACTTCCTGGAATACTTGCTGAATGATTATTGACACTGAAGTGGTGCTGCTTACAGGACCCCGGAGTATACCCTCATAGGCAGTTTGGAAAATTGGTAAATCAGGTTAACTCGAGGAGACTTGAGGAGTGCATTATACTGGCCCGATCCCAGTCTCACGGAACACTTCGCTGTAGACACATGTATCATATCAAACATATTTACATGAGCAGACATATTGGTACTTACTAAGGGGGTCAATGACAGGCCTGAAGCAAGGGGTGAGAGGCTCAAGCCGCAGGGATAAAACTCAATGGGAGTGGGAGTCAAGGCATGTTCTCCGCATGCCCCTTCATAGCTCCGCAATCCAACTGTTTGATTTGTCCCCCAAAATTCTTGCTGCTTTCAGTTTTTTTTTTGCGAACAGCCTCGAGTTGTGTTGGACAAACATCAGATTTCGCCGAAAAAACGCCAAAAACGCTCTGGATGCTTTGCTACAATGAAAAGATGTAGGCTGGAAGCGGAAACTGAATTTCATTGACGACTCCGTGCAACCTTGTAAAAAGCTTGATTTATTCTGATTGATACAGGGTTTGAAAATTTTGAACCTATCGCTATTTGTGGTAAGTGATCCCGCGACTTTCTACTAGACTGAAATCTCGTCGTCTGACTCAGCTTAGTGTCCATATGTCCAAACGGCTTCGGTTCGTCGGACGTCGAATGTGCTGTCAATTTCCAAACGGCTTACCCCTATCTGGTCCAAAATGTCCAATATTTCGAGCGGCACTTCCTAAATTGTCCGTTCTGGCGAATGACATTTATGCTCGTCTACAGGTACAATCGTGGAGTGCTCTCACACGCGACGAACATGCGACGCCACCACGGCCACGCAGCCTGATGTAAGCCTTCCTAAACGGGTTATAAACCATTTGCCGAAGCACTCTGCCGAAGGGCCTAGCAGGCTTGGCTCAGGCGGCTTCGCGGCTTCTTGATTTCATTGGAGCTCATTCCAGCTTCTCTGATCTTCTCTGTCATTCGTGTGGACGCTGAGTTCACGGGGGTTATCGGTAAATTCTATTAAACGTATTAGCTTCGCCATTTCATTCCTCCGTGGCTGGCCAATCATCCGAGTCCACGGCCGATCTGTCTAACTCGATCCCATCAAATGAAGTCAACCCCCTTCATGACAAGTCTTCAAACATTACTAATACAACCAAAATTCATTATTGATTGTTAACAAAATGCATCCAGAATCGTGTTCGAAAGGAATCTGCGAGAATTGTTTCAGAAAAGTCAAAGAAAGATCAAGAGCCCTTTACAGCACTCAACTTTGGAGACCTTCCTCGACCTTCCTGCACATAGCTCCAAGCCGAGGATCGGCCAAGGAATTTTCAAATCCCGCTCAGACAGATCCCGAGGCCGCGCAAGAAAGCCGGGATGACAATTTGTAAACTGGAAGTAAAGAAATACTTATAGAAGCACACTTCTTTCCAATTCTTAGCCATTGACAATGCAGAATCAACAATTAGACTATGGACTCTATCCAGGATACTATGAGTATGCCATCGACGGCACGTCGGCAGGCTGTGGGATATTGATTCGGTTATCACCGTCATTACAAATATTGTCTGCTAACATTTGTGTAAGATGAAAACATCACAAAGAAACACTCATGCACAGGACCTAAGGAGACATTGAGCCTATTGTGAATGTGGAGGGATGAATAGACTAGTGTCCTGCTACAAAATTGATCAATTTCTATTGAGGTGTAATTTTCAGGAATTTTCAGAAGGATTTCTTCATTATTTGACTAAACCATTGATAAACAATTTCATTTAATGTCCGCAAATGAAATCAGAAGGTTCTTGATGGGATCGAGTTAAACAGATCGTCCCTGCCCTCCAATCATCCATATACAGCTGGCCAATCAGAACTGGATGACTTCCCGTAGGAATCTGAAGCCAATTTGCAACTTCAGACTTCAGGTTTTTCAAAGTCCGAAGTCGGCCAGCAAAGTTTCTGGCCGCTGACCAACTCTGTCGTTTATCAAATGGTCTTCCACAGCTCGTCAAGCGAGACGCTTGGCAGCATTGGGTGACTTCCCGTAAGGATCTAGCATGGATCTAGAAATTCTAAATCCTTCGGATGGTGTTTGGCCGATATGCCGACCAATGCCGACGTTCTAAGCGAATGCATCAGGGTCCAAATCTAATTTTAGCAGCAACAATCTGGCGAGGGGTCCTGAGGCCTCTGCAGACTCAGAATTCTACTTCAGATGCCCATCCCATCAGTTTTAAACCTTTTATAGCCATTCATCTGATCAATCTTTCACTTAAGCGCTCGCTTGACTGGAAAATCATCAATTTTGATTACAGCACGTTTCATAACGTTAGACCCCTTTGAGTTGCCCTTGTTTAGTTGTTTGGTTGATGTCTACCCCTTGCCATGCTTGCCGGG